>OZ030007.1:73219855-73432355 GCA_964023405.1 Apodemus agrarius | reverse complement strand
CCTAATTGGTACTTGGACATCTCACAGTGCTACATACTGAGAATATATACATTATCATGTTACAAAATATCAATACATATATTTCCCACATACTGAGACAACAGAAAATATTTGAAACAGATCTATAAAACCATTGTGGTTCAAAGTGCATACCTGATACTTCTAACAGGATCCACATTCAAAACAGTTGACTATGATTCTCATCAGGCTCCCTTACACTTAGTCTTAAGTTTAAATTGGCAGCCATTTACTGCTTACCAGACAGTTAAATAAACTTCCATGGGAGCAGGTGCTCTGTGTTTCTGATATCATGGAGAATAAAATGCTAGATATTTGATGTTTGAGCTAAGCACATATGTGTCCCTGACACTGAGACTTTGGTACACAGGACAGCTGGAAAGTTTGCTGTATCCCGGATCATACATACATAATACATGCACACTGACATGCATGCATGCATAGATACATACATAGATACATACATACATACATACATACTTACATACATACAAATGTGCATACATGCATACATGGGCCTAACAATTTTATCTCTATCTCTAGCTATATCTAGCTATATCATCAGCTATATTGTCATCCAGATCATCATGTATATCATCTGTATCATTTATCTCTGTTCTGTCTCTGTCTCTATCTCAATCTCCATCTCAATCACTGTCAACATCTACATCTATCTATCTATCTATCTATCTATCCATATCTTCTTTGTCATCATCTATTTCATCTATGTCTATGTATATATATAATCTATATATGCTTATGTATGTGTGTATATATATGTATATATATATACACACATACATATATATATATATATATATATATACAGATATATATAATATTCAGAAGATGTACCTGATTTTTAAGAACGAATACATGACAATGATCCTGAGGGAAAGGAGGTAACAATAATGCCACAACAGTAAATATCAAACAAGAACCAAAGATATTTGACCATTTAACTTACAAAGCAGAATCAGGTCATAGGACTGAGGGGAAATTATAACTTAGTGCCTATACTGGCTGGTTTTTTGTGTCAACTTGACACAGGATGGAGTTATCACAGAGAAAGGAGCTTCAGTTGGGGAAGTGCCTCCATGAGATCCAGTGTGGGGCATTTTCTCAATTAGTGAGCAAGGAGGAGGGCCCCTTGTGGGTGGTGCCATCCCTGTGATGGTAGTCTGGGTTCTATAAGAAAGCAGGCTAAACAAGCCATGGGAAACAAGCCAGTAAGAAACATACCCCCATAGCTTTTGCATCAGCTCCTGATTCCTGACCGACTTGAGTTGTAGTCCTGACTTCTTTTGTTAATGAACAGCTGCATTGAAGTGTGAGCAGAATAAACCTTTTCATCTCCAACTTGCTTCTTGGTCATTATGTTTGTGCAGGAATAGAAACCCTGACTAAGACATTGCCTTACTGGGATGTGTATCCAAAATCTTATGCACCAGGAGTCAGTCCAGAGAAAAATTGGGTTCAGGACATATCCAAACCCCAAAATACCATTCATAGACTGTCAGGAATCATAATGCTTCTTTCCAGCTTTTGGCCTTCATGATGCAGTTCACATACCCTTATGGCTTCTCCACCCACCACTTCTGCCCTGGAGGTGATCACATAGCTTTACGCCCAGGTTTGATGAAACACTTCTCATCTTATAAGAAAATATCCAGGGAACAATTGGAATTCCATTTATGCACACAAAGAATTCCCAGCATTTCAGCCCAGTCAGTGATGTAAACACAAACCAAAAGTCTATATACATACTACAAGGTTCATGTAGATTTGTTCAACAGCCAATAAAGACAGCTTTTACACCAGAACATCCCCTCTGGAACAGATTATTTTCCTGCAGCAATGTCAACAAGAACCTGTCTATCTCATCTACCCAACTAAACTTCATATTTTTCTGTGTATCCTGGTATGCAAAGGGCCTTGGATATTCTGCAGGGAAAATCAGATCTAGGCAATTTCTTTGGCAAGTTTTGATTCATCAGGCTTCATTATATCTACTCATAAAATTAAAAATCCATAATGTATTCCCTTACTCTGTATACCATTTTAGTAGGTTATTTGTTTCTCTGGAGTTTACATTTTGCAGTATTTTTTGCAAAATTTGAATATTAGCCTCTATCTGATGTAGGATTCATATATACCATTTCTGATCTGTAGGTTGCAGTTTTGTCCTATTGACATATTCCTTAGCGTTAAAGAAGCTTTTCAGTTCATGAGGTCCCATTTGTTAATTTTTAATATTAGAGCCTGAGCTATTGGTGTTCTATTCAGTAAATGTTTTCCCTGTGCTAATGTATGGTTTCCACCCTTTTTTCTATTAGATTTGGCATATCTAGATTTATATGACAGATCTTGATTCGCTTGGATTTGAGCTTAGTACAAGGAGATATAAATTGATCAATTTGCATTCTTCTTCATACAGACTACCTGTTGAACCAATGCCATTTTAAGAAATGCTTTCTTTTTTTTCACTGTATGGGTATGGCTTCTTTGTCAAAAGTCAAATGTCCATAGATGTGTGGCTTTAATTTACATCTTCAATTCTATTCCTTTGATCTATCTGTCTCTGTACCAATATCATGTGTTTTTAAATACTATTGCTCTGTCATAGAGTTTGAGGTCGAGGATGATGATTTCCCTAGAAGTTCTTTTATTGTTGAGAATTATGTTGGCTATTTTGGAGTTTTGGCTATTCCAGATGGAATTTAGAATTGCTTTCTTTGTACCTGAAGAATAGAGTTGGAATTTTGATGGGGATGGCATTGACTGTGTAGATTGCATTTAGCAAATGGCACTTTCTACTATGTTAATCCTGAAAATGGGAGATTTTCTCATCTTGTGAGATCTTATTTCTTTGAAGACTTGAAGTTTTTGTCATAGAGATCTTTCTCTTGCTTGTTTAGAGTTACAGTTAGATACTTTATATTATTTGGGACTGTAATATGAAGTGTGTTTTCCCCTAATTTCTTTTGCAGCCCAATTATCCTTTATGTAGAGGATGGTTACTGAATTTTTTTCAGTTAATTTTCTATCCAGCCATATTTATAAAGTTTGTTATCGGATGTAGGAGTTCTCTGGTAGAATTTGTGGAGTTGCTAATATATATCATATCATCCACAAGTAGTGATACCTTGACTTCCTGCTTTCTAATTTGTATCCCCTTGACCCCCAATTGTTGTCTAATTGGTGTAGCTATAACTTAGAGTGGTGTATTGAATAAATAAGGAGAATGTTAGCATCCTTGTTTTTCCCCAATATTAGTGGGTTATATTCAATATTCTCTCCATTTAATTTGATGATGGATATTGGTTTGCTGTATATTGCTTTTATTATGATTACATATGAACGTTCAATTCATGATTTTTCCAAGATTTAAACACAAAGGGGTATTGTATTTTATCAAATGCTTTTTTAGGTTCTAATGAGGTGATCATGTGTTGTGTTTCTTTGATTTTTTTTATATAGGGAATTACACTGATCAATTTGTGTATATTGAACCATCCCAGAATACCTGAGATGAAGCCTCCCTGATTAGGATGAATGATTTTTTGAGATTGTTTTGATTCTATTTGCAAGAATTTTACTGAATATTTTTGAATAAATATTTATGAGCAAATTTGGTCTGAAGTTCTCTTTCTTAGGGTTTGTGTCCTTAGGAATCAGTGTGATTTTGAATTCATTGAATGAAGTAGGTAGTGTTACTTCTGTTTCTACTTTGTGGAATAGTTTGAGAATAATTGTATTGGCTTTTCATTAAAGGTCTGATACAATACTGTGTAGATTGTTGTCTGTATGCAGGTGAGTGCCAGTGAAAGATAAGGCTAAAACCTGTGATAGGGCAGTGGAAAAATAAGTCTTGCTGAGAATTTTAGAGATGGGTACAGAGAGACAGAGACACAGAGAAGGAGACAAAGATAAGGAGACAAAAATGGAATCTATAGGAGGAAAAGACAAGCGGGATGCATCCATGTGGCTTGAAATAGTCACGGGTTATCTATGGATATCATAAAGAGCAATAGAGTAATTTAGGGAAATCTTCCAATCTAGTTGGGCAACTTGGATCACTATCAATTGAGTTTTGAGTTCTTTATGTGGGCATTTTCTGGATTAAGAATTTACTGTTGATCTTGCCTGCTGCTTCCCATCCAGCAGGCAGCAGACAAGCCAGCCCCAGCCAGTTTCCCAGGTACTCAGACCCAGCCTGCTGAACCAGGTACCCGAGATATCCCGAGTTTAAGACTTTCAGGGACTCAGGCCTGGAATGGGAGCTATGCACAAAGTAGCAGTTTGGGGGACACCAGCCGAGCCTGTGCTCTTCACTCGCAGGGCAGACCCCAAATTCCCTGCAGACATTGCCATCTTGACTGCTGCTTCCCATCCAGCAGGCGGCGGGGAAGCCAGCCTCAGCCAGCTTCCCAGGTGCTCAGACACAGCCTGCAGAACCAGGTACCCGAGATATCCTGAGTTTAAGACCTTCAGGGACTCAGGCCTGGAGCGGGAGCTGCACACAGAGTAGTGGTTTGGGGGTCACCAGCTTAGCCTGTGCTCGGCACTCGCAGGGCAGACCCCAAACTCCCTGCAGACATTGCCATCTTGACTGCTGCTTCCCATCCAGCGGGCGGCAGGGAAGCCAGCCCCAGCCAGCTTCCCAGGTGCTCAGACCCATCCTGCAGAACCAGGTACCCGAGCTATCCCAAGTTTAAGACCTTCGGAGACTCAGGCCTGGAACAGGAGCTACACAGAGAGTAGCGGTTTGGGGAACGCCGGCCAAGCCTGTGCTCTGGGCTCGCAGTGCGGACCCCAAACTCCCTGAAGACAGTGCCATCTTGCCTGCTGCTTCCCATCCAGCAGGCGGCAGGGAAGCCAGCCCCAGCCAGTTTCCCAGGTGCTCAGACCCAGCCTGCAGAACCAGGTACCCGAGATATCCCAAGTTTAAGACCTTCAGGGACTCAGGCTTGCACAGAATAGCAGTTTGGGGGACACCAGCCAAGCCTGTGCTCTGTGCTCACAGTGCAGACCCCGAAATCCCTGCAGTCAGTGCCATCTTCCCAACTGATTCCCATCCAGCCAGCAGGGGAGCCAGCCTCAGCCAGCTTCCCAGGTGCTCAGACCCAGCCTGCGGAACCAGGGCAGGCCCCAAACTCCCTGCAGCCAGCACCATTTTCCCAGCTGTTTCCCATCCAGCTGGTGGCGGAGCCAGCTTCAGGCAGCTTCCCAGCAGCTTTGGACCAGTAGGCAGAACCAGATAACTGAGATACCCTGACTTTAAGACCTCTGGGGTATCAGGACACCAGACAGCAAACCCTGAGCAGGAGCAGTGCAGAGCAGCTGCCCAACAGGCAGAACCAAGTACCTGGGATATCCTGAGTTTAAGACCTCGGGGGACTCAGGCCACCTGTCAGCAATCTGTGAGCAGGAGCCCTGCAGGGAAGTGGTTCAGGTGTCCCAGTCGCATGGAAATAGCCTTACGAACCCACAGGAGGGTCAAGCACCAGCTAGTAACTACAGGACCAACTAACACCAGAGTTAACCAGATGGTAAATGGCAAACATAAGATCCTTAGTAACAGAAATCAAGGCAGTATGGCAGCATCCGAACCCAGTTCCCCTACAGCAATAAATCTTGGATACCCCGAAACACCAGAAAAACAAGATTTAGATCTAAAATCACTGGTCAGGATGCTGATAGAGGAACACTTAGATAAATCTCTTAAAGTAATACATGAGAAAATAGATCAAAAGCTAGAAGCCCTTACAAGGCAAACACAATTAAATCTCGGATGTCTCAACACACCAGAAAAACAAGACTCAGATCTAATATCACTGGTAAAGATGATGATAGAGGATCACTTAGATAAATTTCTTAAAGTAATAGAGGAGAAAATAGATCAAAAGCTAGAAGCCCATACAAGGCAAACACAAAAATCACTTAAAGAAATCCAGGAGAATATAGAGCCAAAAAATGAATCCCAATAAGGAGGAGAAACAAAAATCACTTAAAGAAATACAAGAGAACATGGGTCAACAAGTAGAAGTTATAAAAGAGGAAACACAAAATTCCCTTAAAGAATTACAGGAAAACACAAACAAGCAATTGAAAGATCTGAGCAAAACTGAACAAAATCTAAAAACAGAAGTAGAAACAACAAAGAAATAGCAAAGGGAGACAACGTTGGAGATAGAAAACCTTGGGAAGAAATCAGGAGTCATAGATGCAAATATCAGCAATAGAATACAAGAGATAGAAAACAGAATCTCAGATACTGAAGATACCATAGGAACCATGGATTCAACAATTAAAGAAAATGCAAAATGCAAAAAGCTGGTAACCCAAAACATTCAGGAAATCTAGGACACAATGAGAAGACAAACCTAAGGATTATAGGGATAGATGAGAATGAAGATCTACAACTTAAAGAGCCAGCAAATATCTTCAACACACCACTCTCCTCAATGGACCGATCAGGAAAGCAGAAACTAAACAGGGACACAGTGAAACTAATTGAAGCTTTGGAACAATTGGATTATATATATATATATATATATATATATATATATATATATATATATATATATAACATTTCATCCTTAAGCAAAAGAGTATACCTTTTTCTCAGCACCGCATGGTACCTTCTCAAAAATTGATCACATAATTGGTCACAAGACAGACCTCAACAAATACAAGAAGACAGGACTAATCCTATGTCTCCTATCGGATCACTATGGAATAAAAGTGGTCTTCAATAGCAAGAAGAACAACAGAAAGCCCACATACACATCGAAACTGAACAATACTCTACTCAATGACACCTTGGTCAAGGAAGAAATAAAGAAAGAAATCAAAGACTTTTAGACTTCAATGAAAATGAAGGTACAACCTACCCAAATCTTTGGGATACAATGAAAGCAGAGCTAAGAGGAAAATTCATAGCCCTGAGTGCCTCCAAAAAGAAACTGGATCGAGCATACACTAGCAACTTATCAGTACACCTGATGGTCCTGGAACAAAAAGAAGCTAATTCACCCAGGAGGAGTAGAAGAGAGGAAATCATCAAACTAAGGACTGAAATCAATCAAGTAGAAACAAAGAGAACCATACAAAGAATCAACAAAACCAAGAGCTGGTTCTTCGAGAAACTCAACAAGATAGATAAACACTTAGTTAGACTAACCAAAGGGCAAAGAGACAGTATCCAAATTAACAAAATTAGAAATGAAAAGGGGGATATAACAAAAGAAACTGAGGAAATTCAAAAGATCATCAGATCCTACTACAAAGGCCTATACTCAAAACAACTGCAGAATCAGGAGGAAATGGACAATTTCCTAGACAGATACAAAATACCAAAATTAAATCAGCATCAAGTAGATCAGCTAAACAGTCCCATAACCCCTAAAGATATAGGAGGGGTTATAGAAAGCCTCCCAACCAAAAAAAAAGTATGTGACCAAATGGTTTTAGTGCAGAATTCTACCAGACTCTCAAAGAAGACTTAACACCAATACTCTTCAAACTATTCCACAAAATAGAGACAGAAGGGACACTGCCTAACTCATTCTTCGAAACCACAATTATGCTGATACCTAAACCACAAAAAGATCCAACAAAGAAAGAGAACTACAGGCCAATTTCTCTTATGAATATTGATGCAAAAATACTAAATAAAATTCTTGCCAACCGAATCCAAGAGCATATCAAAACGATCATTCACCATGATCAAGTAGGCTTCATTCCAGGTATGCAGGGATGGTTCAATATATGAAAATCCATTAATGTAATCCACTACATAAACAAACTAAAAGAAAAAAAAGCACATGGTCATCTCATTAGATGCTGAAAAAGCATTTGACAAAATTCAGCATCCTTTCATGCTAAAAGTCTTGGAAAGAGCAGGAATTCAAGGCCCATACCTAAACATAGTAAAAGCAATCTACAGCAAACCAGTAGCCAACATCAAAATAAATGGAGAGAAACTTGAAGCAATCCCACTAAAATCAGGGACTATACAAGGCTGCCCTCTCTCTCCATATCTTTTCAATATAGTACTTGAAGTTCAAGAGAGAGCAACTAGACAACATAAGGAAGTCACAGGGATACAAATTGCAAAGGACGAAGTCAAACTATCATTATTTGCAGACGATATGATAGTCTACTTAAGCGACCCAAAATACTACACCAGAGAACTTCTACAGCTGATAATCAACTTCAGCAAAGTGGCTGGTTACAAAATTAACTCAAGCAAATCAGTAGCCTTCTTGTACTCAAAGGACAAGCAGGCTGAGAAAGAAGTTAGGGAAATAACACCCTTCACAATAGCCACAAACAACATAAAGTACCTTGGCGTAACTCTAACCAAATAAGTGAAAGATCTGTATGACAGGAACTTCAAGTCCTTGAAGAAAGAATTCGAAGAAGACCTCAGAAGATGGAAAAAATATTTCTTGCTCCTGCATTGGCAGGATCAACATAGTAAAAATGGCCATCTTGCCAAAAGCAATGTACAGATTGAATGCAATCCCCATCAAAATCCCAAATCAATTCTTCATAGATCTAGAAAGAGCAATTCTCAAATTCATCTGGAGTAACAAAAAACCCAGAATAGCTAAAACTATTCTCAACAATAAAAGGACTTCTGGGGGAATCAACATCCCTGACCTCAAGTAGTACTACAGAGCAATTGTGTTAAAAACTGCATGGTATTAGTACAGCAACAGGCAGGTAGATCAATGGAATAGGATTGAAGACCCAGAAATGAACCCACAGACTTATGGTCACTTGATCTTTGATAAAGGAGCCACAACCATCCAGAGGAAAAAAGATAGCCTTTTCACCAAATGGTGCTGGTTCAACTGGAGGTCAACATGAAGAAGAATGTGAATTGACCCACTCTTGTCTCCTTGTACTTAGATCAACTCCAAGTGGATCAAAGACCTCCGCATAAAACCAGACACACTGAAACTATTAGAAAAGAAACTTGGGAAGACCCTGGAGGACATGGGCACAGGGGGAAAGTTCCTGAACAGAACACCAATAGCTTATGCTCTAAGATCAAGTATTGACAAATGGGACCTCATAAAATTACAAAGTTTCTGTAAGGCAAAGGACAACGTCACAAGGACAAAATGGCAACCAACAAAGTGGGAAATGATCTTCACCAACCCCACATCCGACAGAGGGCTAATATCCAATGTATACAAAGAACTCAAGAAGTTAGACACCAAAGAACTAAATAACCCTATCAAAAAATGGGGTACAGAGCTAAACAAAGAATTTTCACCAGAAGAAATTCGGATGGCCAAGGAATACCTTAAGAGATGTTCAACATCATTAGTCATCAGGGAAATGCAAATCAAAACAACCCTGAGATTCCACCTCACACCAGTCAGAATGGCTAAGATAAGAAACTCAAGAGACGACGAGTCCTGGCGAGAATGTGGAGAAAGAGGAACACTCCTCCACTGTTGGTGGGATTGCAAAATGGTAAAACTGCTCTGGAAATCAGTGTGGTGGTTCCTCAGAAAATTGGGCATGTCATTTCCAGAGGACCCTGGCATACCATTCCTGGGCATATACCCAGAGGATTCCCCTGCATACAATAAAGACACATGCTCCACTGTGTTTATAGCAGCCTTGTTTATAATAGTCAGAAATTGGAAGGAGCCCAGATATCCCACAAAAGAGGAATGGATACAGAAAATGTGGTATATTTATACAATGGAGTACTACTCAGCAATTAAAAATAATGATCTCATGCAATTTGTAGGTAAATGGTTAGATCTGGAAAATATCATCCTAAGTGAGCTAACCCAATCAGAAAAGAATACACATGAAATGCAATCACTGATAAGTGGATATTAATGAGCCCAGAAGCCCTAAATACTCAAGGCACAATTAGCAAGTCAAATGACTCCCAAGAAGAAGAAAGGAGAGGACCCTGGGCCTGTAAAGATTGGATCCAGTATTGTAGACCCAGAACAGAGAAATCGTGTGTGTGGGGGAATGATTGAGGAATAGCTGGGGGGGAGAGGAATTATGGGACATATGGTGGGGGGGGGAACTTGCAAATGGGAAAGCCTTTGGAATGTAAACATAGAATATAGAAAATACAAATTAAATAAAAATATGCTATTAAAAAAGAATTTACTGTTATAAATCTGAGTCATAAATTACAAATCACTTTATCTTTCATTATTTGGGATTGAGAGCTAGTTCTGGCAGATTAGCCACAGGAGAGGGATAACTGGAAATATGAGAGTTTCAGCAGCTAGGGAAACTTTGGAAACTGTGCAGATAGCCACTTGGGGATAGGTATAGGGGTGGGGAGACCAACACAGCCATAGAGTAGCATAGATTATTTTTTAATAATTACATACTGCAATTATCCACTAAAACCATCAGGCTCTGGGCTTTCTTGGGTTGTGTACTATTAATAACTGCTTCTATTTCCATAGGGGTTATGGGACTCTTTAGTTCATCTGATCGTTATTTAGCTTTGGTAACTGGTATATGTCTCGAAAATCATCCATGTCATTTAGATTTTCTAGCTTTGTTGAATACACAACAAAAAGCCAGTTGTATTAGGATCTGATGATTTCATGGATTTCATCAGTTTCTTGTCATGTCTCCCTTTTTAGTTCTGATTTGGTTAATTTGGATTCTCTCTTTGTTTCCTTTCTTTAGTTTAGGTACGGGATTATCTATCTTTTTGATTTTCTAAAGGAAAAGGTTCTTAATTTTGTTGATTCTTTGTATAGTTCTTTAATTTCTAATTTCAGCCTGGAGTTTAATTATTTACTGCCATCTACTCATCTTGGGTATATTGGATTGTTTTGTTCTAGAGCTTTGAGATATGCTGTTACATTCCTTCTATAGTGTCTCTTCAATATTTTCTTATAAGAGCACTCAGTGATTTCTATGAGTTTTTCTTTTAGTACTGCTTTCATTGTGTCCCATGAGTTTATGCATACTATGCCTTCGTTTCCATTAAAATTCTAGGAAGTATTTAATTTCCCTGTTTATTTCCTTCCTGACCAAGTTATCATTGAGTAGAGAGATGTTCAGCTTCCAGGAATATGTGTTGTTTTTGGTGTTATTGAAGAATAGACTTAGTCAGTGGTGATTTGATAGAATGCTCAGGATTAATTCAATTTCTTTTATATGTTTAGGGATGTTTTCTGTCCAATTATATGATTAATTTTGGTGACATTATCATGAGGTGCTGTGAATAATATTTTTCTTTTGTTTTAGTATGAAATGTTCTTTATTTAGGTATTAAAACTATTTGGTTCAAAACTTCTATAGTTTCACTATGTTTCTGTTCAGTTTCTGTTTCTATGATCTGTACATTGGTGTGTGGGTATTTAAGTTTCCTACTATTATTGTGCAAGGTTCGATGCTAATTTAGAGCTTTAATGAAGTGTATTTTACAAAAGTGGTTCCCTTGTATTTGGGGCATAGATGTTCTTTATTGAGAGTTCATCTTGGAGAATTATGTCTTTGAAGAGTATGAAGTGTCTTTTCCCATCTCTTTTGAAAACTTTTGGTTGAAAGTCTATTTTATGTGATATTAGAAAGTCTACCCCTACTTGTTTCTTGAGATCATTTACTTGGATATATTTTCTGAAGCCTTTTCCTCTGAAGTAGTGTCTTTGTCACTGAGGTATGCTTCCTATATGCAGTAAACTGTTGGAACTTATTTACATATCCATTCTGTTAGTCTATGTCTTTTTATTGGGGAATTATGTGCATAGATGTTGAAAGATATTGAAGACCAATGGTTGTTCATTCCTGCTATTATTGTTCTTATGTTTGTGTAGTTCTCTTCTTTTGGGCTTATTGATTAAAAACAAGGATCATTGCCTTGCTTTTTCTTGGTTGCACTTTCCCTTCTTGTGTTTCAATTTCCATTCTACCATCTATTGTAGAACTTAATTATTGGAAAGGTATTGTTTAAATTAGGTTTTGTCAGGGAATATGAGGGTTTTCTGATCTGTGGTATTTCAGGGATTTGTAGGTATAACAGCATGGGCTGGCATTAGTGTCCTTTTAGGGTATGCATGACATCTAAGATCTTCTAGCTTTTAATATTTTTATTGGTAAGTAATTCAGATAGGTCTATTTTGTATGTTACTTGACATTTTTCCCTTATTGATTTTAAAGTTCTTTATTTTGTGTATTGGTGTTTTGATTATTATATGATGGGACAATTTTTTTCTGTCAATTTATTTGGTATTTTGTAGGCTTCTTGTACATTTATATCCATCTCTTTCTTTAGTTTAGGGAATGTTTCTTCTATGATTTTGTTGAGGGTGTTTTCTGGTCCATTGTATAGGGAATCTTCACTCTCTTCTGTACCTATTATTCATAGGTTTGGTGTTTTCATTTTATCCTGAATTTCCTGAATGTATTGTGTTAGGAGTTTTTTGCACATTGTGATTCATTTACTGTGTTGTTAATATCTTCTATGGGATATTCTATATCTGAAATTCTCTCTTGTATTACTTGTATTCTGTTGGTATAACTTGCATCTTTGACTCTTTTCTAGTTTTTTCCTCTCCAGATTTGCCTCCCTGTGTGGTTCCCTTACTCTTTCTTTTTCTATTTTTGATCCTGAATGGTTTTGATCTATTGTTTCATCTGTTTGATTGTGGTTTTGTGTTTCCTCCTTAAGGGCTTCCACCTGATTACCTGAGTTCTCTAGTTATTTTTTTCTTAAGTTCCTCTATGATGTCTATGAGATAATGTTTGAGGTCAGAATCTTGCTATTCAGGTACGTTAGGGTATCCAGGGCTTTCTGTGGTAGAATAACTTGGTTCCGATGGTGCCAAGAGGCATTAAATTTTGTTGCTTTTGTTGTTATACTTGACTCTCTCCAGTTACCTCTGGTATTAACTGGACCTGCCATCTCTGCCTGGAGCCTGTCCCTTCTGTGAGCCTGGTTATGATGGACCTCATTTGGTCAGGCTTTCTCTAGGTTTGGGAGTGTGTTTCAAACACCTGATAAGTAAAGCTGGCTATAGTGGGCCACCTGGGTGTCAAGACTTCTCAGGGTGTCGATGCACAGGCATGGGGGGAACAAAATTTGTCCCAGTGTGAAGTTGCATACTGTAAGAAAGTTGTGTCTCCGGCAGTGTTGGATGTCCTGTGTTCTTTGGGCTCTTGTGGGGGCCTTTGTTTAGTCAGGTATTTTGATACGGGGTCTCATTTATGAGCCTGGATTTGAGGGGCTTCCTGGGAGTTAAACATTTACTTTTAATTTAAAGCAGTAATTATATGATCAATCTTAAGGCCTAGTTAATTTTCACATGTCTATCCTTTCATTTTGTTCTCTTACAAAAGGAAGAGAACATTTTTCCTCATTTTTATGAAGAAAAATTTAACATATGTAGTTAAAAAATTATTATGAAATTTTCTCAGGTCAAAGATGATTCTCCATTTTGTGCCCTGTCATACCAATCATGTTAGATATTATAGAATTGCAAGAAAGTTCCCTTTATGTGCATCAGCATTTCAACAAGAAGGTAGATGTTCGGGAGACCACCTCAAATTGCTGGATCTGAGCCTAGATGGTAGTGAGTTATTCAGCCCTACAGCAGATCTATTGAACCTGTCTTACCATGGACTCAATTGTTTTTCCCTAATGATCAGTGTGGACAGCTATTCTGCCTGTATCTTCTGGTTTGGGTGGGTCTCATTTTCCCATACTTACATCATCATGGCCAACTTTACTAGACTCATGAACATAGGCCTGTTCTCCCAAGATACAGGTCAGCAAGTTACGGAGCTTCATCCCTTAGTGCTACAGCCAGTAGTGGGAATGGCCAAATCTCCTCTACCACACTCTAGAGAGGACCAGCTCTCTATAATGCTGTAGCTTCCTACATCTTATGCCAGGTCTCTCTTTCTCATGCCCTTGGAGAACACATCTCCTAAAATGCCTAGGCAAGATTCAAGTTAAGCTCTTCATAGGGTCTCACCTGTGCTGAGAGTGTCCATGTGTGCTAAATCTCTGACATCAGCATGACATCAGGCAACCTCTCAGATCAATGATATCTCCATTTCTTTTGGTGGTACATTTACCATGGACATTGACATAGACCCCACCCCCACCCCCAACCCACACCCCCACCCCTGCTGATACAGGGCATTAGCAAGTTTTGAACCTCAATGGTTGAGTTTCCTCAATGAATAGAGAAACATTTCAGTAAAATGTTGTCTGGAAAACAAGGGCTGTTTTCATCAATCATGGATCAGAAGAATGTTCTGAAAATACTGGATTGTGGCACAGATCATGAAAACACATTTAGGGTCACATTGTTTTTAGGTTATCAAGGTACATTCATTGCAACCAAGCTACATTAGAAGGTCTCTGTCCTTGAAAAATCCATTTTCTTGCCACCTCTCTGCTCATTTCTATTAGAAATAAATGCAATGATCCCATTCCAGAAAATTAAGAATGGGTACAGTCACAAAATAATAATTATCAACCGATGATCCAGTAGGAATAGTGTCTCTCAAGCAACAGGTCCTGAATTAAATTAAACATCATTGTAAACTGTCAGAACTATTACATTACCTGCTTCAGCAGGCTTGAGAAGTACAAGGTTGAGCCTCTCTCATGGGTAGGAGCTGGAAGACTGTCACAAGAAAAGTCACAGGATGTTCCAGTCTCAACTTACCCAAGATGTTCCAGCCCAACCCTAACCTCAACTTACACAAGATGTTCCAGGCCAGCCCTAACTTCAACTTACCCAAGATGTTCCAGCCCAGCCCTAACCTCAAATTACCCAAGATGTTCCAGGCCAGCCCTAACCTCAAATTACCTAAGATGTTCCAGCCCAAACCGCAGATCATTCCTACTTACACAAGCAGCAGATGTGCCAAGCAGATAACCTTTCCCTGCTCCTCTCTGTAGCCCACCCCTCGCTTGTGTGAAGTTCCTCATTTGAAGACTATATAACTAAAGAATTTATGCTTATTAAAGGAAGACCTTGACAAGAGGCTTCTGCTTGGTCTTCTTTCTTTCTCCCCCCCCCACCTTGACCCTCAGGTAGCGCCTCTTCAGGACCCTGAAAAACTGGACCTGCTGGACAGGCTCAAGTGGCACCCAAACAGGGACCCCAAAGCATGGCCAACTACTGGGTGATGGAGGACAGAGGAGCTCCAGAAAAAGGAATTGGGGATCCTCCATGCCGCATCAATCTTGCATCTCTGGAGGAGGCAAGACCATTCAAATAATTGTCGCCCCATTGTCATGGGGAAAAGATTAACTAAGGAAGCTTGTTTCATAGGAGAGATCAAACATTCCCACAGGGAGAGAGGTGTAAGAGTTAAGAACAAAGATTTAATCAATTTCTTTTGTTTCATTGAGGAAATCTCCCTGGTTAATTTCCCTGCTTGGGAAAAAGTTGGCCAAAATATTAATAGACTTCTAAAAGCCAGTGACCCTGTACCTGCGGCATTTTTCAGTTATTGGGGTATTATTAGAGATGTCCTAAAAGATGCTAAAAATGGGGGAGAGGGTTCCCGCCTCCTGGGAATTGCAGATTTCTTACAAGCCTCACAGTGAAAGTAAAAAAGAGGAACCTGAAAGTAAAAAAAAAAAAAAAAAAAAAGGAACCTAAAAGTAATAAGGAAGTACCACTTTCTCCCTGCCCCTCTATTGCTATAGATATACCTGAATATGAAGAAGGGTCCTCATTCAGAGCTTTATGCTCCTCAGAAACCCAAAATAAGCATAAAAATCCTAAAGCCATCTACCCTTCTTTAAAAGAGATTTCGGGCAAGAAAAAGGGTCTTTTGAGCTGCCCCTCTGAGTCAGGGTTAGACTTTGCCTCTGAGGCAAATTTGGAAGAGGAGTCTTCCAAATATGAGCAAGAAAGATATGGCCACGAGTCGTAGATGTCTCAGGTCTTTCTTACACAAAAAGACGGGCCTATTTTCCCCCCGACCACCTCCATTTCCTTCAGCTGCTCCTGCACCTCTGCTGGTAGCAATGATAGAAGGATTTACTCAGACCAAAGCAGCACTGCAGGCTCAAATCACCGGCCTTAAACAAGTCTTACGTTTGCAGCAAAAATTGGGAGACCTCACTTTAGAAATACAGGACTTGCAAGAGACCTTGGGAAGGGGGCCAGTTGCCCCAAAGTGGCATCTCAATATCATCAAAAACCTAAGCCCCAACCAAAACTAGCCTTCCCAGTTATGACCAGGGCACACACCAAACAGGTTGAAAATAAACCCAGGTCAGATTGCACTTCCCCTCCACCCCTGAGGCCTTGGCTATCATCCCAGCAAAAAGATCAGATCAGAGATAACCCTGAGCCAGATAGTACCAATCATAATCAAGGAGGAGATGATAGTGAGGAGCCAGAAATAGAGGAGGAAAACGATTATGATGAGGTAGCCACAGATTCTGATGAGGAGGACCCTGATCAAGGGGAATGTGAGGTCTCACGTCCTGTATACAAAAGACTTAAACTCAAACACATAAAAGAATTGCATTCAGCTGTCAAGAATTATGGTATTAATGCCCCTTTTACCTTGTCCATCTTGGAAGGACTCGTTAGGTCTGAATTTTTGACTCCTAGAGAATGGGCTAGGGTGGTACAATCTGTCCTCACCAGAGGTCAGAACTTAACTTGGAAGTCTGAGATCATAGACAGAGCTGAAAGTATTGCTGCCAAAAACAGAAAGAACCCCTTAAGCAAGACCACTCCTTGGACGGCAGACAAGCTATGCGGGATGGGATCTTTCACCTCTGAGGAAAAGCAGCTGGGACTATCCCCTGGTGTCCTGGCTCAGACAGCACAGGAGGCCATGGCTGCCTGGAGAGCAGTTCCTGCTACGGGGACACTCACCACCCCTCTGACTAAAATTATCCAGGGGGCACAGGGACTCTATGCACAGTTCGTAGCCAGGCTACAAGAAGCAGCAGAAAGAATCTTAGGACAAAGTGAAAGTGAAGGGCTTCTTGTCACACAGCTTGCTCTCGAGAATTCAAATTTGGCATGTAAAGCCGCTCTGCAAGGCAAAACCAAAGATCTTGACATTTCATGGATGATAAAACTTTGCAATGATGTTGATTCTTTTTCACATCAAGTTTTTATGTCTATTAGCCTGGCCATTGGATCTGTGTTTCAAAAATCTAGAGATCCTGACTGTCCCGGAGGAAAAAACATGCTTTAGATGTGGGCAACCTGGTCATTTTGCTAGGGAATGTACTACTCCCAACCCTAGCCCCAACTCCATTGTGGACCAAGGGGTCCCCAGACCCAATGCACCAGGACTCTGTCCCCGCTGCGAGAGAGGCCGCCATTGGGCTAAGGAGTGTCGTTCAAAGACCAACGCCAATGGACAAATGCTCCCTGTGGTCCAGGGAACCGGGCAAGGGGTCCCACACCAGGGCCCCTTTCCTCAGATGACCCCCACCTGTCCCCTGATGCAGCAACCAGCCCCCACAGCACCAACTTATCCAGGGCAACAGCAGGGAGTGCAGGCCTGAATCTGTGCTCCTCCACCACCAGGATTATAACCCCTGAAGAAGGGACTATTATTATTATTATAGTCTGGAAAATTTGGGCCCCTGCTACCTGGCATGTTTTTTCTAATAATCGGGCATGCCTCAAGCACTCTTCAAGGACTTGTTATCCTTCCCTCTGTAATAGATGCTGACTATTCCGAGGAAATTAAATTTCTAGCCACTGCTTCACAGTGCCCGTTGACCCTCAGGTCTGGACAACACATTGCACAGGCTCTCCCACTTCCCTTCATAGGACAGGTCCCTCATTTAGAGGAGGGTTGTCGTTCCTCTTTTCCTTGCTCTTCAGATGTTTATTGGGTCCAAAAATTAACTGATGAAAGACCCATGATGACTCTCTGGCTTGAGGGCCTGTTAGATACAGGGGCAGATGCAATGGTGCTCTCCTCCAGGCACCGGCCTTCAACATGGCCCCTTAAGACTACAGCCACACACTTAAAAGGATTAGGTCAAACTCAAGATACCCTTCAGAGTTCAAAGCTTTTAACCTGGAAAAACCAAGAAAATAACACAGGCACCATTAAACCACTCGTGGTTCCTGGGCTTCCTGATAACCTCTGGAAAAGGGATATTCTTTCTCAAATGGGAATGATGATGTGCAGTCCAAATGAGATTATTACTAGTCAATTGTTAAAAACAGACTTCCTTCCTGGAAGAGGGCTAGGTAAATATAAACAAGGAATAGTAGAACCCATTGTGCCAACACCCAAAAATGATAAAGTAGGTCTAGGAGCTGATTATTTTTTCATAAAGACCACTGCTCCTCCTGCACTCCAGGCTGATAAAATCTCTGGGAAATCAGATGACCCAGTCTGGATCAATCAGTGGTCTATGCCTCAAGAAAAGGTACAAGCGGCCCTACAGTTGGTGCAGGAACAATTATCACAAGTGCACTTTGAGCAGTCCACTTCAACATGGAATAATCCTATCTTTGTAATAAAAAAGAAAAATGGCTCCTGGAGACTGTTACAAGATCTTAGAGGAGTCAATAAGACTATGATCTCTATGGGGGCCTCGCATCCTGGCTTGCCTTCCACAATAGCTATTCCTAGAGACTTTCATAAAATAGTCATTGATATAAATGATTGTTTCTTTTTCATTCCCCTTCATCCTGATGATTGCCCCCGTTTTGCCTTTCCTATTTTCATTGTTAATCATGTTGGCCACAATCCCCGCTTCCATCTGCATGTACTGCCTCAGGGAATGGCTGATAGCCTCACCCTGTGTCAAAGATATGTAGCTTAAACTATAGATCCCATAAGGCTGCCTTTTCCCTCGGCTTATCTCGTTCATTTTATGGATGACCTTTTGATTTCCGCTGATAGCTTACAAAGGACCAATGAGATAGCCCAGGTTATTGTCATCACCTTACAAGAAAGGGGCTTCACTATTGACCCAGAAAAAATACAGACACAATGCCCCTTTTTATTTCTTAGATTACAATTAGAACCTGCTTCCATTTTTTCTCAAAAAGTTACACTCAAAGGGTCACAATTACATACTCTAAATGATTTTCAAAAACTTCTAGGTGATATTAATGGGCTCAGGCCTTATCTTAAATTGACTACTAGAGACCTAAAACCCCTATTTGATAATCTCAGGGGTAATCCAGATCCCAGCTCCCCTAGGTCACTAACCCCTGAAGCTGAGGCTTCCTTGCAGATAGTAGAACAAGCCATCAGCCATCAGTTTATAGGGTATTTTGATCCATCCAAAACTTACTATTTAATTATTTTTACTATAATCGTTCACACCAACAGGCCTATTATGGCAAGATAGACAGCCGCTTATGTCGATCCACCTGCCAGCAACACAGTCTAAAGTATTTCCACTTATCCCTCTTTGGTGTGTCAAGCTATCTTTTTAGGACTTATGGCAGCCACTCATCATTTTGGCCGCAATCCAGATGTTATTATTTCCCCATATTCACAAGACTAACTTGCTTGTCTACATTATAAGCATGATGATTGGGCCGTTCTGCTTTCTCCTTATCAAGGAACCTTCGATACTCACTTACCAGGAGATAAATTATTACAGTTCCTTCATGTTACTCCCTTTATATTTCCAAAGGTTACATCTCTAAAACCCATACCTAATGCCTTAACTGTTTTTATTGATGGATCAAAAAATGGAAAATCTTCCTATGCTATTGGAGATCAGGCCTTTTCTATCAATACTCCATATGCTTCTGCTCAATTGGTAGAGCTTTATAGTGCTTTAGAAATATTTCCATTAATAAATCAGTCCTTTAATCTTTTCTCTGATAGCTATTATGTAGTTAGAGCACTTCAAGTTTTAGAAACTGTTTCTACCATACAATCTTCAACCCTTAGTTTTAAATTGTTCTCAAAAATACAAAAAACACATCAGGGCCAAACCAGCCCCATTTTTTTGTTGGCCATATCAGAGCTCATTCAGGTCTACCTGTCCCCTTAACAAAAGGAAATGACCTGGCCGATAAAGCCATCAGACTGGTCATAACTGCCTCTCTTGCTGACCCAGTACATGAGACACAGATGACACACTTGCTTCATCATCTTAATGTACAAACCTTGAGGCTTAGATATAAAATTACCTGAGAATAGGCCAGACAAATTGTTAAAAGCTTTAAAAATTGCCTAACCTTGCTCCCTAAACCACACCTAGGGGTTAACCAGGAGAGCTATGTACCATGAGAGCTATGGCAAATGGATGTTACACATGTTCCCTCTTTTGGAAGGCTGAAGTTTGGGCACGTGACCATTGATACCTTTAGTGGGTTCATATGAGCCTCAGCACATACAGGAGAAGCTAAAAAGGAGGTCATCACTCACATGTTACATGCCTTTTCTGTTATGGGACAGCCTTAAATATTAAAAACAGATAATGGCCCTGGTTATACAAGCCAAAAATTTAAACAATTTTGCTCACAATTGCAAATTAAACATATTACTGGTATTCCTTATAACCCCCAAGTGTAGGGGATTGTTGAAAGTGCCAACCAGATGCTTAAAAATACTCTTTTAAAATTAACTTCTCATAAAACTTTGTATTCATTAAAGGGCACTGCTAAATTATTGCTGACACATGCCCTGTTTGTATTAAATTTCTTGACTCTAGATATTCAGGGGCATTCAGCTGCCGACTGCCTCTGGCATCCCACCACCAAGCAAAACTATGTGCAAGTCCTTTGGAAGGACCCTCTGACTGGCTAATGTCAGGGTCCAGACCCTGCTATCATCTGGGGAAAAGGCTATGCCTGCATTTACAATACTAAGGAAGGGGGAGCCAGATGGCTTCCTGAAAGGTTAATAAAACCCTATAATAATAATCCCCAGGTTAACACCTGAGGATTTCAAATTTGTGATCTCTTTCAGAACCATGAAGCTTCTTTGGTTCCTGTTGTGGCTATGTCTATGGAGCACTGTAGCTGATGGAATACCCAATCCTAACACTTATCAGGTTTTTAATTATACATGGCAGGTATTATCCCAGGCCAGAGATCCTGTTTGGAGCATCTCCAAAGTGTCTTTTCCATAGACCTGGTGGCCTTCTCTATATCCAGACCTCCATAAACTGTCATTTGGAGCCCCGGAGAACTGGGACATGGAAGAGTATTGTGACCCCAACATGAAAGCCCCCACAGAGCCCTCACCACCGGGGTGCCTGGGTTTAGACCATGGGGAGGATGTGGACACCCTTCCCGACGAAGTCAGTTAAAAACCTTAACATTTTATGATTGCCCAGGATTCCATCGAGACCAAGCTCTAAACCCCACATGTGGAGGAGTAAAAAAAAAAATTACTTTTACTATAAAAGTTGGGGGTGCAAGACATTGGGGAACACCTACTGGAACCCCACCTCCCCATGGGACTATATCCTGGTCACAACTAATTATTCTAGCCACCAAATAGGAAGCCAGGGATGGACTTACAAGTCAAAGTGTGAAGATTGGTGGCTCCCTTTAAAAATAACCTTTACTGAACCAGGAAAGAAACAAAGAGGCTGGCTTACTAGATATACTTGGGGGCTTAGAATTTATAAAGAAAGAAATGATGATGGTCTCCTTTTACGCATAAAACTGATACAGTCCATTCCAAATCTACATAAGGCATCCATTGGCCCTAATCCTCAATTATATCACCCATGGGGACAACAAAGGCCTGAAGCCCATCCACCTAGCTCTAATATAACCCATGACTCCATTTGGAGACCAAGCACTAGAATAACCCTTGCCCCTAAGGATAATTTAATTGATCTACCCTTCCTGCTGGCCCTGTACCCTCAACAGAATTATTCCTATCCATTTAAAATGTGTCTGCCCAGGCCCTGCTACAACAAGAGGTTATAACCAACCATACCAAGTTTAAAGAGTGTTGGATGTGCTTTGCTTCCTCCCCTCCCTTTTATTAAGGCATTGCAATCTTTGGAAGTCCTATATTTACCAATGATAGAGAGGACTTATATTTTGACAAAATGGAGATCACTATAACAGACTTGTCAGGGATGAGAAGCTGTACACATGGCCCCATGATGCGTTTCCCACTACAACTAGAGGACATCTGTAATGAAACCATAGTGGTAGGGACCCAAGGACAATATTTGTTAGCACCTAATCGTATTTATTTAGCTTGCTCTTCAGGGTTAACTAGATATATAGAAATAGCTAAGTTTATAGAAACTAAAGATTATTGTGCTTTGATTCAATTATATCCTAGATTCACCGTTCCTAAGTCTAAAGATCTTTTAGAATTTTGGGAAAAAGGCACTATGCCCCATAGAACTAAAAGAGAGCCTTTCATCACTGTCACTCTTGCGATCCTTCTAGGACTTGGAGCCACAGGGGCTGGCACCTGCATTGTCTCCCTTGTTAGTGCACAACAAAATCAACAATATAATCAACTTAGTGCTGCCATTAACAGAGACCTAAATAACCTTAAGCAAGGCCTAGCTGATCTAAAGGACTCTGTTGCCTCCTTATCGGAGGTGGTATTACAAAATAGAAGGGGATTAGATTTGGTCTTTTTGCAGCAAGGCGGCCATTGTGCAGCCCTTAAAGAGGAATGCTGTGTTTATGTAGATAAGACCGGCCTGGTAGAAGAAAGGGTAGGAAAAGTACAAGAAACCCTAGGGGGAAAAAAGAGAGAAAGAGAACAACAACAAAGACCATGGTATAAAGATTGGTTCTCTACTTCTCCATGGCTCTCTACCTTATTGCCTTCAGTTTTAGGACCATTAATAGGATTGCTTTTGCTTATATCCTTTGGCCCTTGGACTTTTCAGTGACTTACATGCTTTATTAAATTACAAATAGATTCTGCTTTGCCCAGAGATGCTGTTACAACACATTATCATCAGGTGGGGACCAGAAATTCTGAAGATGACCAGTGGTCACAGTCTTATAAAGAGTTGAGACTGGAGACCAGATTCTGGTTACTCCCAGAAGTCACATTCTTATGAAGAAGTGACACATACTCCACCTAGGGAGAGAGTCAATTTCTCTAGACTTCTCAATTAAGCTCCCTATATCTCCCCCATGCTTTGCGACCAGCAACCATGATCCTTGAGGCTGTGGTGATCATTCGATGACAGGATTATTGTGAGTCCTCTTACCAGAAGACCACTGCCTTTTGGGGAATACCACTGATAATTCATTGCCCCTGGGTAGTGCTGGAGGGGATGCCACTCACATAGCCTAAGACAGAGGCCCCACCCGCTATGAGAGACCTCCTATTAGGGGCCCACCATCCTTTGGGGAACACCACCAGTAATCTGGTGCCCCGGGGTGGTGCTGAAGAAGGATTGCCACTCTCATGGTGCAAGGTTTTATTCAAATCATCCCTGAGCACTATTAGAGTAGCCTTCTCAAAAACGGGCAATTTCCCTTCCCCTGACCAACCTAAGACACAGAGCCTTGAGGATGACAAGGTAATCCAACGATGGGTAAAGAAGGGGCTTGAAGGGTCGATCCTAAAGAGATGGCTACTTTTGCTCAGTCTTTTCTTGGTCCTGGTCTTCTTTGAGAGCATTTTTATCACAGCAATTCCAGCCAGGACACCAGAAGGAGCCCCACAAAAGCACCAATCATAACAACAATGCTGGGCAGTTAGCCGACAATGGGCACCTTCCCAGGGCCACACCCACCTAAGACGGGGTCTCTGGAGGTTAGCAGAGATACTCAGAGACGAAAAAGAGTTGGTAGTCTCTTTTGGGTCGATTCCTAAGCCAGGCTCTGCCCCATTATCCTGGTGCCTCAATGGTTCTCTAATCTCTGCTCTCTATTATACAGAGAAGGGGGAAATGTCAGGAGCCATTACATTACCTGCTTCAGCAGGCTTGAGAAGTACAAGGTTGAGCCTCTCTCATGGGTAGGAGCTGAAAGACTGTCAGAAGAAAGGCCACAGGATGTTCCAGCCTCAACTTACCCAAGATGTTCCAGCCCAGCCCTAACCTCAAATTACCCAAGATGTTCCAGCCCAGCCCTAACCTCAACTTACCCAAATGTTCCAGTCCAGCCCTAACCTCAACTAACCTAAGACATTCCAGCCCAAACTGCAGAACGTTCCTACTTACACAAGCATCAGATGTGCCAAGCAGATAGCCTTTCCCTGCTCCCCACTGTAGCCCACCGCTCACTTGTGTGAAGTTCCTCATTTAAGGACTATATAACAAGGATTTATGCTTATTAAAGGAAGACCTTGACAAGAGATTTCTGCTTGGTCTTCTTTCTCTCGCCCCCCCCCTTGACCCTCAGGTAGTGCCTCCTCGGGACCCTGAATGACTGGAACTGCTGGACGGGTTCAGTAAACAAAAGTTAAGCCTGAATTAAATCCAAACTTAAAAAGCAAAAGAAACACTGCTATGGAACCATACAGGTTAGATATTGATGTAAATCTCAAACCCAATTAGCCCATGTGAGGAAAACATGCTCAATTAATATAAATACAAGCTGTGCACCTATATTCAACAGATCTACCATCTTTGAAATCACTTGCAACTTCCAGTTTCTCTAGGCCATGTACTTTTCCATTTTTCCTCTACCTCCTCTGTCTTCCTTTCTCTCCTTCCTCTCCTTTTCTCTCTTCTCCTTTCTCTCCCCCTCTCTCTAAGACTTTTAGATCCACATTATTCTTCCTCTACCCTGTCACCCCCTCTATCCTTTATTTTACAATTTAAAATTGGAAAAATGTTCACATGAAATCATCTGACCATGTGGTTTACTTCTTGTCCAAGGCAGACCTTCTTGGGGACGGAGAATTAGCATTAAAAAACAAACAGCACCAGGGCAATCTACAACCTTTCCCTCTTTTTGTTCGATCAAAATGCCTTTTTCTCAGATATAAATTGAGTACAACTCTTACCATTCTGCAATTTGTAACCTAAAAGATAGACTTAAAACCATCTGCATTATTATTATTATTATTATTATTATTATTATTATTATTATTACTTTGCTTAGATGAAGCATGCTACCATTTATCCAAACTTAAAAGTCTTATAATTCTACACTTGACTTATGTCCTGGTATTAGATTGTATATCATCAGAAAAACATCCTTTCAATTCTATATAATCTTTCTCAATGCTAAGCAGTTTGAGTTGGCTTTGAGACTACAACCAGTCTTCAACTCCATCAGAAATACAGGATCGACTAATATCAGCTGAAAATATAAGAAGATCAAAATATAACATCCAAAATACAGTCAGTTTATACAGACCATTGACCACCTGGACAGTCCCTCATTCCTCAAAACATTGGAGCATCAGTCTTCATCCTTTTTGCACAGGATCATCTGACAGACCTCTGTAATTCAGAATTTTGAAGAACTGATTATCCTGTCTTGGCAGAGATTATCAGTTGACTATTCAGCATAATGTGAAATCTTTGTGAAAAGTATTTTTTTCTGTAGATGAATTGAGGCAATACTTGACTAGTGGCTATCTCTCTACCACTGGAGTAACTCCTCTGATGCTCAATTTCTTTTTTGAATCCAAGGAAGTGATTCTGTCAGAAACAAAGATTTCTCAAGTCAAATGATCCTTCATGAATAAATGCCCATAAATGTCATATTCTGTTGACTCCTGACACTTTGATGATTATCTATCTGACACTTTGATGCCTATCTATGCAAAATATATCCAAACTGTTAAGCCTTGACTCTTCTCAGATATTTCTAATTGCCATATCTCAAAAACACCCATTCAATTAAATCAGAATCATGATTTTTCTATTGGGCCCTTAACTCATAGTTTAATCATCTAAAATCAGTTTGTTATAGCAGTTTTAGAAGGACTGGGTGTAAGTCTTGTATACTTAAATGTGTTGTATAGTCACAATGCCTATATAAGAGTACCAATATCAATCCCAATTTTTATATCAATAAAGAAATTCATACAAATGAAAACTTTCCATTTTTATCAAATTCTGTACCAATATAAGAGATTATACATTTTACTTTTTATCAATTTTGAAGATTTCTACCAATATAAAATATATCTATGTAATGTATTACGAGTAAATTAGATAACCTATCTCTATTTGTCTATTTCTCTAACTTCTGTGATATTACTATATTCCCCTTTTCTCTTTTACCCCCTTCTCCTTTACCTAAGAAGTAAGGAAGGAGAAGACAAAAAGTGGAAATTCATCAGTTTAAGCTCTCTATTTCCCTCCCTGTCCTAAGCTACAATGACCATAAATTATCCCTTAAAATGAAAATATATCCAGAATTCATCAAATAAGCAAAACAATCTTCCCCCAAAATAAGGAACTGAGATGATCTTTTTTTGTCTGTTTCCTGCTGAATTGGGGTGAAGAATTTCCTTCTGAGGTTCCAAAGGGAAATAAGAAAAATGGCTTTGTCAAAGGAGAGCTAGCTGGCATCAGTTGACTTCATGTCACTATGTGTTGAGAAAGTTTGTTTAGTTGACATCATGACTATGACAGTCTGAAAGGCTGGGTAGGCTACATAGCTGTTCTGGAAAAGATGGGGTTGCAAATCTTTAAAAGAATTACCATTGATATAGTTAAGGTAGAATGAAACATAGAGTTGAATTGGAAGGTCCCAGAATCTCAGCATCCCAGAATGTGAATCTTTACAGGGCTGTCTTTCTCTTCTTTCATCTTCCAATATGCAAAACTTACAACCAACATATAGTTCTGTAAACTCATTCATATGTAGCATGCAGCGAGTACAGATTGGTTAATAGAGGTCAATAAAGAAAGAAGATTGCCTTTCTTCAGAGGTTAATTTGATCACATAATCAAACTGCAATATAACTTTTTATATATTCCATCTTAAGGATGATATGTAATAACAAGTCATGAGAAATTTGCATCCAATAAATGTTATTGGTTGTCTATAGACATTTTAATCTCAGCCAGTTCGAGAGTTGTCTCCATAGACAGAGTTATAAATATCACCATATATTTAGCACCTATTTTTTATTGCGTTAGCCTCACTTTTCTTCTTCCATCACCAAAGACTTCAGGAGCTCTCTCTGTGTCATGTCTGATTTTTAATAATTTGGATGGAACCCACACCTGTTTTTTTCCTGTGGCAACATTTGGATAACCGCCTCCCCCAGCCTTATGCATTTCCCATTTTCCATTCTTATGTCAGAATATCCTTAATATAGTTTCATTTAATTCAGTAGAGTTTTTCCACAACCCAATGTCTTTCAGCAGTTGTGGTATTTTGTTAATTAGCTTTTAATGTTTTTAAGGTTAATAAAGCACTACATATGGGGCTGTGTTGTCCCCTTTTGCCTTTTAAGCATCTCCTTAAGAGTTTGATTACATCTTGCCACAATCACTAGGATTGAGTGATTTGTCTCTAAAATGTTTTATATTATGTTATGTTATATTATATTATATTGTTATGTATTTTATGTTATATTATATTACATTTATTATGTTATATTAAAACTTCTTCGTTTTACTGGAGATATATGCCATAATGTTCATTTTAATTTGTATGAGTATTCCTATAATGGTTGTAACATCTATCAAATATGTAATTACAGAATCAGACTTTTCTGATGCTAAGGCCGAATGAAATTCTGAATATGTGTCTATAGTATGATGCACATATTTCCTTTTACCAAACTGTGTAAAAATGGAAGAAATTCCTTTGCCAAACATAATTTCTCCTGATACCCTTACATTTAGTTCCTGTAGGTAATGTTGTTTGTTTATATAATCTGGAAGTGGTTCATTGACTGATAATTTCCTTGGCTTGCTGCTAAGTGATAGAAAATTCTTTCTTTAGCTTTTGTTGTTAACATAGTGTTATTTTTATTGAATTCTGAAGCCTCTAGTACATTTTTTCAAAATCAGCTCAATTTCATTATTACCTTGTGGCCGTAGCCCTGGCAGACATGTGTGGGGTTTTATATGTGTTATATATAATAGATAACTTCTATTTCTGATCATTTGCTGTATCTGAATAAATAGAGAAGTCAATTTAGAATCATCCTACATATATTCAGTAGTTTCTATGTGTAAAACAACCTTTTCTGCATTTTGATCAAGTTACTCTATTAAGAGACCCTTGAAAATCTGACAACACCATGACTATTGCATACAATTCAGATTTTTGAACTGACTTACAGAGGTTCTCAGCCACCTTATTTACATGTTCTGATTTATATCCTACTTTTCCTGATCTACTGGCATCAGTGTAAAATGTAGGGGCTCCAGATTTTGGAGATCTCTTTATTATATGATGAAGAATTGAATTAGTTCTTTTTATGAACTGAAACCACTTGGTTTTAGGGTAGCTGTCATTAATCTCTCCCAAGAAATTATTGTATGTTCTTTGTCAATGTTCATTTAGTGCTCATAATGTGGCACTTTCTGTGTTAGTAAAATGTTGCACAATGTTAGCTAGATCCATTGATACTAATTGTCAATGTCACATTATTTCCCTTTTAGTATCAATTCATAGGCATTCATAATGTAGGTTTTTAGTTTCTTACACAGTTTATGTGCTCAAAAGATCTAGTCAAAGATATAATCTTCCCTCTGCATGAGAATTCCTGTAGGAGAAATAGTAGAAGGTAATATGACTAAGATGTAAGCCATCTTTAGATCAATATGATCTAGATGTGTATCCTGCAATTTCATTTCTACCAAAGCTAACTCCTTTTCAGCCTCTGCTGATAGTTTTCTAGGGCTATTTAAATCTTTTTTTTTATGTAGTCTGTATTTACATTTCAATTGATTTCCACTTTTCTGGATTCTCCCCTCCCTGAAAGTCCCATAAGACATCTTCCCTGCCCATGTTTCCCAATCTAGTCCTTCCCACTTCCCTGTCTTTGTATTCTCCTCTACTGCTGCACTGAGCATTTCCAGGACCAGGGGCCAATCCTTCCTTCTTCCTGGGCATCATTTGTTATGTGAATTGTGCCTTGGGTATTCCAAGCTTCTAGGCTAATATCTGCTTATAAGTAAGTACATACTAGGAGTGTTCTTTTGTGATTGTGTTACCTCACTTAGGAAGATATTCTCCAGTTCAATCCATTTGTCTAAGAATTTCATGAATTCATTGTTTTTAATGGTGGAATACTACTCCATTGTGTATATATTCCTCATTTTCTGTATCCATTGCTCCATTGAGGGACATCAGGGTTCTTTCCACCATCTGGCTATTATAAATAGGACTGCTATGAACATAGGGGAGCATGTATCCTTATTACATGCTGGGTAATCCTCTTGGTGTATGCCCAGGAATGGTATAGCTGAGTCCTCCAGAAGTATCATTCCCACATTTCTGAGGAACTGCCAGACTCATTTCAAGAGTGGTTGTACCAGCTTGCAACCCCACTAGCAGTGGAGGAGTTTTCCTCTTTCTCCACATCCTCATCAGCACCTGTTTTCTCCTGAGGGTTTTTTTTTTTATCTTAGCCATTCTGAATGGTGTAAGGTGAAATCTCAGGGTCATTTTGATTTGTGTTTCTCTGATGACTAAGGATGTTGAACATTTCTTAAGGTGCTTCTCCACCATTCAATATTTTCAATATTCCTCAGGTGAAAATTCTTTGTTTAGCTCTGAACCACATTATTTAATGGGGTTATTTGGCTTTGTGAAGTCTGCCTTCCTGTGTTCTTTGTATATCTTGGATATAATCCCTCTGTCAGATGTAGTGTTCATAAAAATCTTTTCCCAATTAGTTGGTTGCCCTTTTGTCCTTTTGACATTGACATTTGGCTTACAGAAACATAGTAATTTTACGAGGTCCCATTTGTCAGTTCCTGATCTTAGAGTATAAGCTATTGGTCTTCTGTTGAAGAAATTTTCTCCTGTGCCCATGTACTCAAGGATCTTACCCATTTACTTTTCTATTTGTTTCAGTGTATCTGGTTTTAAGTGGATGTCCTTGATCCACTTGGAGTTGACCTTAGGACAAGGACATAAGAGTGAATCAATTTGCATTCGTCTGCATGCTGACCTCTAGTTGAACCAGCACCATTTTTTGAAAAGTCTATACAAAGAAATCAAGAAGTTAGACCACAAAGAACCAAATAACCCTATTAAAAATGGGGTGCAGAGCTAAACAAAGAATTTTCACCTGAAAAAATTTGGATGGGTGAGAAGTACCTTAAGAGATGTTCAACATCATTAGTCATCAGGGAAATACAAATCAAAACAACCCTGAGATTCCACCTCACACTAGTCAGAATGGCTAAGATTAAATATTCAAGAGACAACAGGTGCTGGTGAGGATGTGGAGAAAGAGGAACACTCATCCACTGTTGGTGGGATTGCAAGATGGTACAACTGCTCAGGAAATCAGTCTGGCTGTTCCTCAGAAAATTGGGCATGACACTTCCAGAGGACCCTGTCATACCACTCCTGGGCATATACCCAGAGGATTCCCCTGCATGCAATAAAGACACATGCACCACAATGTTCCTTGCAGCCTTATTTATAATAGCCAGAAGTTGGAAGGAGCCCAGATGTCCCTCAAAGGAGGAATGTATACAGAAAATGGGGCATATTTATACAATAGAATACTACTCAGCAATTAAAAATCATGAACTCATGCAATTTGTAGGCAAATGGATGGGTCTGGAAAATATCACCCTAAGTGAGTTAACCCAATCACAAAATAGTACACATGAAATGCAATCACTGATAAGTGGATATTAATAGGCACAGAAGCTCTGAATACTCTAGGCACAGTTAGCAAATCAAAAGATTCCCATGACGAAGGAAGGAGAGGACACTGGTCCTGGAAAGACTGGATCCAGTTTTGTAGGAGAGAGTATCAGAAGAGAGAAATGGTGTGAGGGGGTGATTGGGTTATGGCTGCAGCAGGGTGGGGAAGAGGACTTATGGGACATATGGTGAAGGGGGACTGGGAAAGGGGCAAGCCGTTGGAATGTAAACAAAGAATATAGAAAATTAAAAAAAATGGAAAAAATAAAAGTCTTAATTTTTCCACTGGTTGTTTGTAGCTAGTTTGTCATAGATTAAGTGACCATAGGTGGGCAGTTTCATTTCTGGGTCTTCAATTATATTCCATTGATCTATTTGCCTGTCACTGTACCAATACCATGAAGTTTTAAACACAATTTTTCTGTTTACTGCTAGAGGTCAGTGATGCTGATTCCCCCAAATAATCTTTTACTATTGAGGATAGTTTTAGCTATCCTTTTTTGTTTGTTTGTTTGTTTGTTTGTTTGTTTTGTTATTCCAGATGAATTTGCAAATTATACTTTCTAACTCTATGAAGAATTGAGTTGGGATTTTGATGGGGATTGCTTTGAATCTGTAGATTGTTTTTGGCAAGATGGCCATTTTTACTATATTAATCCTATCAATCTATGACCCTGGAAAGCTTTTACATCTTCTGAGGTCTTTTTTGATTTCTTTTTCAGAGACTTGAAGTTCCTGTTATACAGCTCTTTCACTTTTTTGGTTAGAGTCACACCAAGATTAGTTTTATAGTTTGTGGCTATTGTTAAGGGTTTAATTTCCCTAATTTCTTTCTCACCCTGTATATCCTTTGAGTATATGAAGGATTTGCTTGAGTTAATTTTATATCCAGACACATTTCTGACATTCTTTATCAGCTCTAGGAGTTCTCTGGAGGAGATTTTTGGGTCTCTTATATATACTATCATATCATCTGCAAATCGTGATAATTTGACTTCTGATTTCCAGTTTGTATCCATTTGACCTCCTTTTGTTGTCTAATTACTATAGCTAGAACTTCAAGTAATATATGAAATAAATATAAAGAGAGAGGGCAGCCTTGTCTAGTCCCTGATTTTAGTGGTATTGTTTCAAGTTTCTCTCCATTTAGTTTGATGTTGTCTACTGTATATAGCTTTTATTGTGCTTGGAGATGGGCCTTGAATTCCTGTTCTTTCCAAGGCATTTAACATGAAAGTTTGCTGAATGTTGTCAAATGCTTTTTCAGCATCTAATGAAATGGTCTTGTGGTTTTGTCCTTTGAGTTTTTTATGTAGTGGATTACATTGTTCAATTTCCATATATTGAACCATCCCTGCATCACTGACTTGCAGCCTACTTGATAGTGCTGAATGATTGTTTTGATGTGTTCATGGATTTGGTTGGCAAGAATTTTATTGAGTATTTTTGCATTGATATACATAAGGAAAATTGTTCTAAAGTTGTCTTCCTTCGTTGGATCTTCATGTGGTTTTGGTATAGGGGAAACTGTGGCTTCATAGAATGTGTTAGGTAATGTTTCTTCTGTTTCTATTTTGTGGAATAGTTTGAAGAGTATTGATATTAGTTCTCCTTTGAAGGTCTGATAGAAATCTGCACTAAAGCCATTGGGTCCTTTGTTTTTCTTTTGTTGTTGTTGTTGTTGGGAGACTTCCAATGACCACTTCTATTACTTTAAAGATTATGGGACGATTTAGATGGTCAGTCTGATCCTGATTAAACTTTGGTAGATGGTAACTCTTTAGGAAATTTTCCATTTCCTCGAGATTTTCCAGGTGTGTTGTGTTTAGGCTTTTGTATTAGGATCTGATAATTTTTTGAATTTCCTCAGTTTCTATTGTTATTTCTATCTTTTCATTTCTTATTTTGTTAATTTGGATACTGTCTTGTGCCCTCTGGTTTGTCTTGCTAAAGGTTTATCCATCTTGTAGATGTTCTTAAAGAACCAGCTCTTGGTGCTGTTGATTCTTTATATAGTTGTTTTTGTTTCAATTTTGTTGATTTCAGCCCTGATTGTGATGATTACTTGACTTCTAATCCTCTTGGGCATATTTGCTTCTTTCTGTTCTAAAGTTTTTCAGTGTGCTGTTATGCCCTATCCAGTGTTTATTTTGAGGCTTTCAGAGCTATGAGTTTTCCTCTTTAGACTGCTTTCATTGTGTCCCATAATTTTGGGTATTTTTTGCCTTCATTTTCATTAAATTCTAAAAAAAGTTTTTATTTCTTTCTTTAGTTCATCCTTGACAGTATAATTGAATAGAGCATTGTTCATCTTCCATGTGTATGGGGGCTTTCTGTTGGTTTTTTTGATATTGAAGACTACCCTTATTCCATAGTGATCTGATAGGAGGCATGAAAGTAGTCGGATCTTCCTATATCTGTTGAGGTCTGTTTTGTGACCAATTACATGATCAATTTTGGAGATGATGATGAGGTGCTGAGAAGAATGTATATTCTTTTGATTTAGGATGAAATGTTCTATACAAAACTATTAAAAACCATCTGGACCAAAACTCCTGTCAGTTTCATTATGTCTCTTTTGTTTGTGTTTCCTTGATATGTCCATTGAAGAGAGTTGAGTGTTTAAGTCAGCCACAATTATTGTGTGGGTGCAATATGTGCATTAAGCTTTAGTAAGGTCTCCTTTAAGAATACTGGTGCCCCAATTAGCAAGTCAAATGATTTCCAAGAAGAAAGGAGAGGACCCTGGGCCTGGAAAGATTGGATCCAGTTTTGTAGAGAAACTGTGGGGGAAGGGGGAATGATTGGGGAATAGTTGGGGGAGAGAGGAACTATGGGACATAGGGAGGGGGGAACTGGGAAAGGGGAAAGCCTTTGGAATGTAAACATAGAATATAGAAAATAAAAAAAAGAATACTGGTGCCCTTGAATTTGGGGCATAGATGTTCAAAATTGAAAGTTTTTCCTGGTAGATTTTTCATTTTGTTTCTTTTTTGATGACTTTTGGTTGACAGTCTATTTTATTGGATATTAGAATGGCTACTCCAGGTTGTTTCCTTGAACTATTTACTAGGAAAACTGTTTTTCAGCCTTTTAATCTGACGTAGTGTTTGTTTTTGACACTGAGATATACTTACTGTATGCAGCAACATATTGATTCTTGCTTATGAATACAGGTTGTTAGTCTATGTCTTTTTAATGGGAATTGAGTCCATTGATATTTAGAGATATTAAGGAATAATGATGCTGTTTCCTCCAATTTTTGATATAATTTTTATGTTTATGTGGATTTCTTCTTTTTGAATTCATTGAAAGAAGATTTCTTGCTTTTTCTAGTGTGTAGTTTCCATCCTTTTGTTGGTGTTTTTGATTAATTATCTTTTAAGGACTGGATTTGTGGAAAGATACTGTGTAAATTTGTTTTTGTCATGAAATACCTTGGTTTCTCCATCTATGGTAATTGAGAGATTTGCTGGATCTAGTAATCTGGATTGGCATTTGTGTTCCTTTAGGGTCTGTGTGACATCTCTCCAGGCTCTTCGGGCTTTCATAATCTATGGTGAGAAATCTGATGTAATTTTGATAGGTCTACATTTATATATTACTTGACCTTTTTCCCTTACTGCTTTTAATATTCTTTCTTTAAGTACATTTGATGTTATAATTATTATGTGAAGGGAGGAATTTCTTTTCTGGTGAAATCTATTTGGAGTTTTGTAGGATTCTTGTATGTTCATGGGCATCTCTTTCTATAGGTTAGGGAAGTTTTCTTCTACAATTTTGTTGAAGACATTTACTGGCCCTTTAAGTTGGAAATCTTTACTCTCGTCTATACCTATAATCCTTAGATTTGGTTTTCTCATTTTGTCCTGGATTTCCTGGATGTTTTGGGTCAGGAGATTTTTGCATTTTCTATTTTCTTTAACTGTTGTATCAATACTTTCTATGGTATCCTCTGCATCTGCGATTCTCTCTTCAAACTCTTGTATTCTATTAATTCTTGGATCTATGACTTCTGACTTCTTTCCTAGGTTCTATGTCCCGAGTTGTCTTCCTTTGTGATTTCGTTATTGTATCTACCTCCTTCTTTAAATTCTGGATGGCTTTGTTTAATTCCTTCACCTGTTTTGTTGTGTTTTCCCTTAGTTCTTCAAGGGCTTCTCCCTATTTACTTGTCTTCATCTGTGTTTCCTTAAGGGAGTTATTTCTGTCCTTCTTGAAGTCCTCCATCAGCATCATGACCTGTGATTTTAAATCCAAATCTTGTTTTCCTTGTGTTTTGTCTTATCCAGGACTTGATTTTGTGGGAGAATTGAGTTCGGATAGTGCCATATTGCATTGATTTTTGTTAGCAACATACCTATGTTTACCTTTTGCCATCGGGTTAGCTCTCATGTTAGTTGGTCTTGCTATCACTGCCTAGTGCTTGCACCTCCTGTGTGCTTGCAGGCCTATCTCAGCAACCCTGGGTGACCTGCTTTTCCCTGGCACAAATTGCTGTGGTGTTGCTGTGTTCCTGGGTGCAAGTAGAGTCCTGGTGGGTGTGTCCCAAGTGATCCTCTACTCTTGTAATCCCTGCCTACCTATCCGTTATAGAGACACAGGAGCAAATATGGTGGCCAAGACCCAGTCTCTTGTAGTAGTTGTATTTGTGTATTTAGCTCTGTGTCCCTGATCACCTCTGAATGCAGGTTCTTCTGGCTATCTCCTCTGAGGTGCTGAGTGTATAGCTGGCTTCCTGAGCCACTTGTGGATGGCACAGGATGCTCCAGATGCAAAGGCATAAGCTGTAAGGCTCCTGCCAGGGGCTTCCAGATGGGATCTTCTGATCGGCAGGGCTGGTCTCACCTGTGCAGGCTGCCTCCTCCAAGCTGGCTGGTGGGTGTATAGCTGTCTTCCTGTGATGCTTGGAAATGGTGAGCTGTGGTAGGGATTATTTTGGATCCAGAGGTGGAAACCAGAATGTTCTTGCCAGAGGCCTCCAGACAGGATCCTCCAATCTTCAGGGCCAGTCTCACCTGTGCATGCTTCCTACTCCACGCTGGCTACTGGGTGGATATCTGTCTTCCTGCACCACTTGGAGATGGTGTGCTGTAGCCAGGGATGTTCTGGATCCCTATGTAAATCTTTATCACCTTGTAAATTTTGAAAGTATTTGCTTAGCCAGTTGATATCTCCCAGTAGCTTCTGAAAATGGCTAAGGGTCCTTAATTGGATTCTTCTGATTTGTACTTTTTGTGGCCTAACCAACTGAAGACTTAGTTTAAATCCTAGATAATTAATAGAATTCCCTCCTTGTACTTTTTCAGGGGCAATTTGCAATCTCCAGCCAGGCAAGGATTTCATATTTCATCAAACATTATTTCCAGAATACATATATATGAACAATCCAATAGGGTGCCATCCATTTAATGATAAATAATGGATTGGGGAAATAGTTTGTGAATCATATCCACTAGTTGTACAAAATACTGACAAAAAGCTTGCATGAGTTTCCTTTTATTGGGAAATCTCTATTAAAGGTAAGTGCTGAGAAAGCAAACCTTTCTGTATCACATTCATGTAGAGGAATTGTGAAAAACAATGTTTTAGATTGATTACTATGATAGGCTATTACTTAAGCAACAAGCAAGGGAATGGGATTCCATTCTGTAATAAACCAATTGGCTAAATAATCATATTAATTGCTCTGAAATCTGTCAACAACCTCTATTTGCCAGATTTTCTTTTAATGAAAAATACTGGAGAATTCCAAGGGCTGCTAGTCTCCTCTATATGTTGAGCCACTAGGTGCTCCTATACTAGCTCTTCTAATGTCTGTAGTTTTTCTTTTCTCTTAGACCATTGATCAATCAAAATGTGTTGATCAGTCAAACATCTTATTGTTAAGGCTATTGGTATCTTATCAGCTCCTTGGGATAGAGCTAAATTGTATCTTGTTTATGGACAACTTGAAAAGTCTATAACTCCCTTTAATAATGTTCCCTAACTAATTTCAAATTTTTATGAGGAGCCTAACTGGTCTCATTGCCTGACAATGAAAGTGGGGATATTAATTGTGCTTTCCAGTGTTGTGATAGATCAATTGCCCATAAGTTAATGGTTATATCACACGTATGGCTTCAATTTTCCTCCCTAAGCCATCTATTACTTTGCTTTATCTGGGATAAGACCCAGAGTCCTTAAAATTGGATGACTACTTCTTGAAATGGCAAACTTACAGGTCAAGATTTTGGAGAGATAATGGTGACATTTTCTCCAGTCAACCATTCCCTCCATCTCAATCTTATTTACTAGTATTCTTAGTTTGGCGTTTGATACTCTGAAGTTTGCCAAAATATTTGGTTTTTTTAATCCCTTTTTGAATTGTCTATAGAAGTTGCCTCAGCCCTGTGTGGTCTCAGAACATCTGTTTTTTGAAGCAGTGAACTTTAATTGTCCTGAGAAAAAGAAATATCCCTCCCTGGCATTGGGGCCAGTGTGATGCCCACACTCAGGACTTTTTTGACAGGGTTTTGCTCTATTTGTTTGTTGGTCTACATTCCCTAGTCAAATGTCAGTCTTTGGTACATCTATGACAAATTCCAGAGGCATGGGCTACCTTTTGAGATTACATTTTTTTTCTGTAGTTATATTTGAGATGACCCTCTTCACTACAATAAAGACTTTTGAAATTTTAGGTTGTCTCTAGGTGTCTAGGAGCAGCTTCTCCTATTACAGTTATATCAGGAGAGCAAGATTCAATATCAACTGTGTCCTGAACTGCAGGACAGTCAACAGGGTCCCCGGACCACCTAGGAGAAGGAGTTAAAAAAAAAGAGACTCAAGAGACAGACAGCAAGACAGTATTCTGATCAAGCTGTCAAATTTTATTTTTACACAGGACAATTAAAAGGGAAGCAAGTAAAGTGTATGGAGGGGAAAAGGGGGAAAGTCATTGTATTTTGGGAAAAATCTCAAGGGGCTAGTATCATTTCTCAGGAATATTTTCTCAGAATTGTCTCTCAGTATCTCAGGATAAAGCTGGTGATTGATGTAGGAACTTGGCAGGATAAATTGATCATGAGGAGGTGAAGTGGAAAGGAGTTGGTATGGTAACCTAACCACAGGTTAGCTTCATTTGTTCTAACCCACTCAGGTGAGCTCTGCATGTACTGACAATCTAACTACTTGGCTAATCTTTAAGCTAGTATTTTTCCTTCTAAAAATAGGCTAGAAGAAGCAGGCTAAAAATGGCTGAAAGGATGGGGTTTTGAGATCTATGTGAGAATGGCTCCTGGCAAGCTGTATGTCTAATCCACTCATCTGTTGATCTTGACCATGGAATCAGTGGTCTGATTACTTCCTTGCAATCAGCATTCTTATATGCAAAGGCTAAAAACTCGTTTATTACCTTTTGTTCCTGATTCTCCACAGTTGAGGCTAGCTTTTATAAAACGTCTGGGAAGCTTTAATTTGGACCTTGCAAGATTTGAGTAATGGTTCAAGTTCTTTCGTGATTCTGTGACTTTTTCTCAGGCCTTTAAGGCTGTCAATCAATACAGTGCAATAGCTTCTTCATCATATATAGCCTTCACCTCTACCTCAGCTAAGTGACCTTCACCTAGAGATGATCAGTGGAACTCTGTCTACCCCTGGGTTTATGTTTAATAATAATGCTATCTCACTCACCTCATCACTCCATTATGAGAAACATTGTAATATGCAGCAAGTTCAAGGATTTCTCTTTCCAATCGTTGGAGGTTACGCTATTTTTAATAACCCAAGAAGTCAGGATTTGTTTAACAAATGGTGAATGTATTCCAAAATTAGGGACTTTCTCCTTAAATTTACTCAGTTCTAACAAGTCTACAGGTTGCCATTCAAATTCTGGATAATCCTGTGGATGATAATCATCTGGAGGTGTTTGTTGTGTATTAAGAGGAGAAACTAAAGTTCGTTTGCTTATAACCTTTGGTTGTCTTTCTTTTTTTCTCTCTACATAATTATTTTCTTTAATTGATATTTTAATTTCTTCCCTTAAGGTCTGTGTTTATTGTTCATATCTCTCCTTTGGTTGCTGCTCCTCTGTTCGTTCACTTCCTAAATTCTCTGTTCAAGTTTTTACCTCCACATTTTAATTTTTTCTTTATATTATGATAGTTTGTTGTTTGAATGATTAATTTTAAAAGGTTATACTCTAAGTCTTGCTTACAATCCTCATTAATTTCTCTTTGTTGCTCTAACCTCTTGCATCTTTTGTTCTAGCATATTTTTCAGCTCTTGCCTCACACCTTCATTTTACCTTTCTGTCTCTTATTCTGATCTGTAATTTCCTATGTCTTCAATTCTAGTGTTTTCCCTATGCCATGTTGTCAAATCTTAAATTTTTTTCTGTTGTTCATGTTGCTCTGTTTTTTCCTGCATCTTCTGTTCTAAACCTTGCTTCCATAATATTTGCTCATCTCTATGTTGTAATTCTGATATTTTAGCTTTGTTAGTTTTAGTGAATTATCCTCTAGACTTTGCTTTCTAATATTATCTCTATCTCCTTGGTGTTTATTCTGATGTGTGAATTGTTAATGTTTTTTTTTCTAATATCTCTTCCAGTTCCTGTCTCCAAAATTTATTCTCTTCTTTCTGTTGCTTATTTTAACATATATAATCCTGAACACTTAGTTCGAGTATTACTTCTAGGCCACATTGCTCAGAATTAAGCTTATCATTCTGTTGCTCAGACTCATCTATAAACTTATAAATTTCTGAAGTTTCTGTTCTAGCATATCTTTCAGCTCCTGCATCCATCTATTATTCTACTCATTTTATTGCTTATTTTAACCAATAAAATTTTGAATCCTGAGTTTTAGTTTTTCCTCTAGAATTTAATTCAAATTTTAATTCTATTTCCTTGCTGTTTAGTCTGATCTGTGAATTGGTGGTTTTTTCCTCTAGTGTACCTTTCAGCTCTTGTCTCCAGACTTTATTATCTTCTTTCTGTTGTTTATAATGAACTATAAAACCTTGAAATTTTAGTTCCAGTGCTTCCTTTAGGTCTTGTTGCCAAGTCTTAAGCTGATCTTTCTCTTTATCAGTCTCATCTATTAATACTAGAAATTTCTGCTCTAACATCTCTTCCAGCATTTTTTACAACCTTATTCTCCTGTTTTTTCCTGTTTATTTTGAGATATAGAATCCTGTGTCTTCAGTTTTAGTGTCACTTCTAATCTCTTTTGTCAGGCAAGGGATTTTTTATTTGTGCCTTGTTTTTTGAGAAGAAACAGTAAATCAAGAGAAAAGATATTACAAGGCCAGTAAATGGCAAGGTGTCTATTGTCTTTAAATTCATCCTTATAGACCATTCAAAATATCATCACATAAAGCACAAAATGTATTTAGAGTTTGTCATTTTTAAGCATCAAAATTTATACATGTTTAATACCCATTTCTTATGCATGCTAAGTCTTTTGGGAAATGCCCGGCTGTTCTGAGCCATCTAGTGTCCTCCTGGACTTCAATTCCTTCTAATTCATCCCCACCTCTAAACACGTTTCCTTCATGTATCCAGGGACACATTCACCACATGGTAGTCATTTATAACTCCCGAGTTCTCTTTTCCAAATGAAAGATACATAGGAGACATCTGTCACACCAGGATCATCCAGGCTAGCTGCTCCCCTGCCCCCAATACCTGCTATGATATGAATATAAAGAGAGATCTGGAGTGCTTAAGGTGAAGGAAAGAATAAAATTAACAAAACCATGACAATGCACTATTTTTCGAGCATACCTATCTTACTTCAGCAAGCCCTAAATCTCTTAAAACAACCCAAACACAAGGAAATGACCTTCAATCCAATTTGCTAAAGATGATATTGGCCTTTGAAATGGAAATGAATAAATTACTTAAAGAAATACAGGAAAATTCACTTATACAATTAGGGTCCTTTAAGAGGGAAGAAAATCTCTTAAGGAAATATGGAAATATTAAATTTAACAGGTAAATGATGTAAACACAACTCCTTAAGACATCAAAATGGAAATAGAAACAAATAGGGAAACACAAATTGAGGGAATCCTACAGATGGAAAACTTAGGAAAGACACTGCTAGAAGCATACAAAACACATGCAGATCAACAATCAGAAAGGACCAGAAAACAAAATCCTACCAAATAATAACAAAAACACTTAATCAAAAGAACAAAGAAAGAATATTAAAAATCGGAAGGGGAAAATTTGTTAACAAACAAATGTAAGCATATCAGAATTACACGTAATTTCTCAGCAGAATCCTTAAAGGATATCTACAGACACTATTACAGAATACATAACCCAGCAAAATTCTCAATCCCTCAAATGGAGAAAATAATATTTAAATACAAAACAAAGCTTAAGCTTTATCTACCTATAAATATAGGCCTACAGAAAATACTAGTAGGAAAACTCCAAATGAAAGGATGAGAATTACAGCCTAAAAATCCCCTGTGCCTAACTCTTAAATGACTCCAAAAAGTCAGAAGTTTAGCCTGTTCTTTATTACAAACTAGGTGAAAGGTCACATTCCTTGAGCCTGCTCTTTCTTAGGAACTAGACAAAAGGGCCTTGAATAGGTGATCCTGGCTTCATAACAGGAAATGCATACATGACCCTGGCCCCATAACAGGAAATGCATAACATGAAATGAGCTAACTAGTTGCTAACTGGCTTCTATAGGAAACTGTTTGGTTCTCAGAGTGCAGGCTTGGATAATTTAACCTGATTGGCTTAGAAGCTATGGAGTGGTAAAATCAATTGCCTAACACTGCATGCACTCTCAATGCTAAGGGATGATTGGTTTGCATTACATGGGTTTTGTTGTAAACAGATAAAAGCTCTCCAGATTCTACACTTGTGGTTCACAGTTCTCTACACCTGTGTGGTGTAGGTTGTGAATCCGAGCCTCTGGAATAAAAATTCTCTTGCTGTTGCATCAAGACCATTTCTCACGAGTGATCTGGGTGTCACCTTCTGAGGTATGGGGTGCTAGGACACCCTCATTTTGGGGGGGGTACATTGGTGCATTGGCCGGGAAGTGCAAACACTCCTCACATCTGAGAATTGACTTGGAGGCAAGGGGATTCCCACTAGAATGTGTGTGTGCTGGCTGGTGTCTTTGTTCTGAGTGTCCTGAGTGTTTGTTTTGGAGGTAATATTCTGTAATGTTTTATCCATCTGCTGTGTTTGTCTGAATTTCTGAGCACCAGATCTGGTACTTTCAGTTCACAGTCATCTGTGCTCATGAGAGCAACAAGCTCCCCATTCAAGGTGGAGGGGAGAGATACCAGCAGACGTGTCAAGGGTGTCAAGACTGCCACCCTGGAAGATGTTCCAGGGGGTCGAAGGGAGACCTGAGGATACTCCGAATTCTCCAACGGGGTGCCATCACAGACTTTGAAACTCTCGTTGAACCGAGAGACTTCAGGTCCCCTTTGGCTGTCTGATTCTGTTTCCTTTCTTTTGTGGGGATCCCACAGGAGGCGGGTCCTAGTTTCTGTTTCCATGATAGTTTTGAGTGTCTTATCTGTGTTCTGTGTGACTTTGATGATGGGACAGACTATAGCTACTCCCTTGATTTTGACTTTATACCATTGCATGGATACTGTGGTTTGTTTTATGTTTGTCTCACTCTTTGTCAAAGTCTGTCCATAAGCCTGTCTGAAAATTTGGTTTTGCTTGCAAGCATCTGGAGCAGTAAGTTAGACTGGCAGCCAGGCTAGAGTTGAGATCGTGGGAGTCTGGAGGAAGCTTTAGGCCCTGGAGAGTGCTGAATAAGGCTCTTTTCCATCTGTAAACAGCAAGACAGCAACAGTGGGAGCCGAGTTTTGCTGAAATCTGGTTTGTCTGGTTCCTGCAGTATGTGCAGGGGCACCTGATGTCTGAAACTGGGACCTTTTAGGAGCAAATTGTATGTTGATTTTCCTTGCTCTGTGTTCTTGAATCTAGATGCCTGATGGTGGCAGGGTCAGGGTGTCTGTATGGTGTTGTTTTGTATATTGTTCTGTGTTCTTGGACTTAGACAGACGATATTGTTTGACTTTAGACCAACAGAAATGGTGCCAAAAAGCAGGTCATGTGACCAAAACCCTCCAAGTTAGAATGAAAAGAGAGACAAAATATTTGAGCTCTGAGAGCCCCTGGTGGAGAAAATAAGTCTTAACAAGACACTCAAGGTGGCAGATATGGGATTTCTGGGATTTAGTTGATACAGATGGCTTATTTCATTTATTTTAAATGGTTTAGATTATTATAATAGATATGATGTTAAACTTTGCGGTTATATTGTTCCTCTGGAAGAGGTCAAAATAAGGGAGACCTCCAATAGAATAATTTCTAATATATTAAGTTAAAAATCTGACTTGGTGATACTAAAATCTTGTTTTTAAGATTTATATTAAGTTAAAAATATAAATTCTTATTTGATAGAGATTTTATGTTATTACCAAATCAAGGTTTTCATTGGTATAAATACTAGAAATGTAAAAGTACAGGATTTACACCCAGTCCTTCTTTGCTGTTATTATTATTGATATGAGATGTTTAAGCCTGTGAGATTTGGGCCAAACAAAAATATAAGGCTCTGAGTTTATTATTAGGGTGTTTTCTATGTTTTAATCAGAAATAACTGAAGATAGTTTAAAAGACAATAGTTCACATTACTTTACCTAGATAGTTGGTTTTCAAAAATTTCAGAAGTCCATGGAATTTGATGTTTTATGTTATTTATTTTTGTCATAGAGACTAGTCTGCTCCTGACAGCTTCCCTTCTTGAAGAAAGTATAAACTGTTCAGGCATTCAGCATTCTCTATCATTTCGTTAACTCTTAAGCAGCTGTGTTAAGCTTTTTATATATTTTCAGTTGATATTGGTTACTCTTGGATTTCTGACAGGTTTGAAGACTCTTAGTCTTATAGGCAGCCCAAATTCTTTAATCTTGAAGAAGCTGATATAGTTTTAAATAAATGATTTTCAGATGACATAAAATTTATAGCCAAATCATGAGTCAGGTGTTAATTCTTTTAGTCTTTTAAGACAGTAGAGATGACAAAGATTCTGTTTGGTTAACAGAGAGTGGGTGTTAGGTCTATCTTATATTTTATAATTTACAAAATGATAATAGTATGCTCAATATATATTTAGAGAGGGCCACAGAGTGGAGCAAGAGGAGACCTGAGACCCCCTATCCTGATTCCACAGTGGCTCTTTCACTAAGGATATATTTCCCAAGAGACTGATTAAACTTTTTGAGAATTTTTTTATTTGTAATACAGGAAGCCAAATAGAATACCCCCCCCGACCAAAAGAAAAGAGGCAACTGAAGAACCAACACTAGATTCCATTGGCAAATCTCAAGGACATGGGAGCCCACAAAATTGACCAAGGTATTTGAGATTAAGCAGGGACCAGATGAGTCACCCTCAGCCTTTCTAGAGCAGATCATCAAAGCATTCTGCAATACACCCTATGACCCCAGAGTAGAGGGACTCTAATATAGTTTGATGAGAATATATATAGAGGGATTTGGTGCAGGTTGTTTAGAAGGCCTATGGGGAGATTTAGTGTAGGTTGTTAGAAACGTCTGTAGAGATATTTAGTGTAGTTTTCTGAGACAGGGAGAAAGAGGAGAAAAAGAAAGGAGAAAATGACAGAGAAGGAAGCTACAGAGAATCCTGGCAAAAGACAGAAAAGGTTCTTTGTGAATACTATATGGAGAAAGGCCACTGAGTCAGAGTGTGCCCTAACAAATAGAATCTGGGAGCAGGAACTCCAAGGTCTTGGGAGAAGCTTCCAAAAATGGCAAAGGTTTTAGCCCTGGGTGAAGACAATGACAGGAGAGATGGGTGTTCTGACCACCTCCCCCAACCCTGGATAACTGTGAGAGGGAAAGACAAACCCACTCAGTTCTTGATGGACACAGGGACTTCACACTTGGACTTCTAACCCACTGGCCCTGTTTCCAAAAAAAGGTCTTGGGTCCAAGAAGCCACTGGAACCACAATGTGTTCATGGACTTCTGGAAGAACAATGTACCTAGAGATGGGATGGGTAGGACATTCATTTAAGCTCAGCCCAGACTGTCCGTGCCCTGTCTGTTGTAGCAGGATATACTCTCCAAAATGGGGGGGGCAGATATACTTCCTGCCCAACGGGCTGCAGCTAACTGATCCAAGAAGGGAGACTGACCCCTGCTGAAAGTTGCTACAGACAGGAGCAATTTTCTCTATGAAAGACAGAGACAAGCAGGTGCTGATTTGGTGAACAACACAAATCACATCTGGGTAGAAGAATTTTCAACCCCTGGCATGTCAACGCAGAAAGTGGAGCTAATTGCCCTTACCGAGACCTTGGAACATGGAGCCAGCAAAAAAAAAAAATCAACATCCACATGAATAACAGGTATGTCTTTGTCATAGCCCACATCTACAGGTGTATATGCCAAGAGGACAGCTCATATCAGAAGAAACCAATAGGAAATCTTGGACCTCTTAGATGCCCTAATGAAGCCAGCAATTGTGAGTATTATCCACTGCCCTGGACATCAACAGGGAAAAGACTCAGTGGACAATTGCCAGGCAGAACAAATGGCTCCAAGAATGGATATACAAGAGTCTATACTGGTCATGGGTCTACAAGAGACACCCACTGAGAAATGGGAAAAAATCAAGTGGTAGCCTCACTTAAAATATGCTGAAGTAAAAGGACTGAGGTTGCTAGCCATCCTAACAACTATTACCAAGGGAAGGTGCACACAAGAATGGAGAATTATACTGCCCAGAATGTAAGCCAGTGACACTCACTAGGCCAAATGCACAGATGAACTAATTTAAGAGATTAATAGAACAATGTAAGGTATGCCAGCAAGTGAATGCTTATTCTGCAAAGAGTAAACAGAGCAAAAGACCTAGAAGAGAACAGCCTAGAGTATATAGAGGTTTTACGAAAGCTAAGGCAGGAAAATATGGTTACGAGTCAGCAAAGAGTAAACAGAGCAAAAGACCTAGAAGAGAACAGCCTAGAGTATATAGAGGTTTTATAAAAGCTAAGGCAGGAAAATAAGGTTACGAGTACTTTCTAGCATTTGTAGATACTTTCTCTAGATGGGTTGAGACTTTTCCCAGCAAGCAGGAAACAGCAGCCAGGATTAGGACAAATTTTCCCGAGTTTCAGAGTGCCCAAGGTAATTAGATCAGACAATGGTTCTCTTTTTGTTTCTAAAGTAAATCAGAAATTGACAGAGATATTGGGGACTAATTGGAAATATTATTGGATGTACTGTCCCCAGAGCTCAAGACAGCAAGAGAAAATAAACAAAACCCTATGAGAAACCTTACCTAAATTGAGCTTGGAGACTGGCTTAGGCTGGGTGTTGCCTCTCCCCTTGTTTCTGGATAGCCCCTGCCATTTTAACTTGATGTCCCCCCCCATCCTCTTTGATACCTGACCTTCTGTGTTGTCCACTGGGTCCACCCAGGAGGTGTACCACAACATGAGATTTGGCTCAAACTGTCTGACTGGAATGCTCCAAACATGCCAGAGGCTCCTCACTGATTCCAGACAGGTGGCTGGACCTGTGTAAGAAGGCACCAGGAACAGTTTTGCAACACTAACAGAAGAAAGCCTCACCAAATTGACCAAAGAGACTGGAATTAATGATTGGATAGCTCTCCTACCCTTTGTGCTCTTCAGGGTTGGGAACACACCTGGACAATTTGGGCTGGACCTTATGAATTGCTCTGGGGGGGCCTCCACTGGTAGAAACTGCCTCTATATATAGTGCTGCTGTGCTGCTTTCCCATCCTTTGTTCTCTAGGCTCAAGGTGCTCAAGTGGGTTGCCATCGAGCATGAAAGCAGTTCCAGGATGCCTACTCAGGAGAAGGAGATCTGCAAGTCCTACATCGCTTCCAAGTTGGAATATGGTCTATGTTAGATGCCACCATGCAGGAAACCTTAAGACTTGGTGGAAAGGCCCTTATCTTGTACTCTTGACCACCCTGCTTTCTGCCCTGATAGGACCCGTAATTATATTGCTCCTGTTGCTTACAGTTGTACCTTGTATAATTAATAGGTTAGTTACCTTCATCTGGGATTGGGTGAGCATGGTTCAGATTATAGTACTTACGCAGCAGTACAAGAGCCTTCTGAGACAAGAGGAGGCTGACCTTTAATTCTCCTAGTTCTAGGATTAGAACTATTAACAAGAAAAGAAATGGGAAATGAAAGGATGAGAATTACAGCCTAAAAATCCTCTGTGCCTAACTCTTAAATGACTCCAAAAAGTCAGAAGTTTAGCCTGCTCTTTGTTAGAAACTAAGTGAAAGGTCACATTCCTTGACCCTGCTCTTTGTTAGCAACGATGCAAAAGGGCCTTGATAACATGATCCTGGCCCCACAACAGGAAATGCATAACAGGAAATGAGCTAACTATTTGCTAACTGGCTTCTATAGGAAACTAATTGGTCCTCAGATCACAGGCTTGGCTAATTTAAATTGATTGACTTAGAAACTATGAAGTGGTACAGATCAATTGGCTCACTCTGTGCTAAGAGATGATTGGTTTGCATTATGTGGGTTTTGTTGTAAACCTATAAAAGTTGTTCCGATTAAGCACTTGTGTTTCACAGTCCTCTAACCCTGCATGGTGTACATTTCTGAATCCCAGAGCCTCTGGAATAAAAATCATCTTGCTGTTGCATCATGACCATTTCTCATGAGTGATCTGGGTGTCACCTTCGGAGGCATGAGGTGATGGGATGCCTCCTTTTTTTTTTTCCTTCGGGTCTTGCACAACACAAGGAGTAAAACTACAGAAAAGATAATATAGGTAATAAATAATTACCATTAAAAAAAAAGCAAGGGAAGCAAACACATACACATGCTCTCTCTCTCTCTCTCTCTCTCTCTCTCTCTCTCTCTCTTTCATTCATACACACACAAACAAACACTATCAATATAAAAATAATAGAAATTATCAATTACTTGTCCACAATATTTCTCAACATCTGTGAATGAAATTACCCAGTAAAAAGAAAGAGGATAACTGAATATATGGAAATGCTCAATCCTTCATTCTGCTCCATGCAAGAAACATACCTCCTCAGAATAAAGGCTGGAAAAAGTGATTTCCCATCAAATAGACTCAAAAAGAAAGTTGGAGTAGCTATTCTAACATATAATATTAACTTTCAATCAAATTATTCAAAAGACATACATTTCCTGTCATACTCATGAAAGGAAAAAAATACTACCAATATGATATCTGAATTCTTAGCATTTATGCCCCAAACACAAGGGCACCTATATTTGCAAAAGGAACATTACTAAAATTTAAATCAAACATTAAACTCCACTCTTTAATACTGTGAGGCTTCAATGCCCAAATCTCACCAACTGACTGGTATTTGGGACAGAAACCAACAGAGAAACAATTAAACAGAGGTTATAAATAAAGTGGAATTTTAGATACCTACAGAGTATCTCGCACAAACACACAGAAGATACATTCTTCTCAGCACTTCATGAAAATTTCTCTAAAATGTACCATATGGTTGTTTACAAAGCAAGGATCAATCAATATAAGAAAATTAAAATAATTCCTTGTATCTTATCAGAACTCCACACAATAAATCTGGATTTCAAAAACAACACAAATATCAGAAAAACCTACACAACCACAGAAATTGAACAACTCTCTACTGAAGAGTCTCTGTGTCAGGGAAATAAGTGAATAAAAACATATTAAATTCTTTATGGATTACAATGAAAATGAAGGCAAAATATTCTCAAATTCATGGTGAATAATGAAAGCAGTGCTAAAAGGAACGTTGATAGTAATGAATGTTTCCACAGAGGAATTAACACTTTATCATAAAATCAATTTGAACTTATATCTGGAATCTCTAGAAACGAAAGAAGCAAACAAACACAAGAGGAATAGAAAGGGGGAAATAATCAAAATTAGGGCTCAAATTAATGAGAACAATACAAAATATTAAGAATTCCAAGATCTGACACTTTTAGAGAATCAATAAAAGAAACAAACTCTCAATCAAACAAATTAAAAGGCAGAGAGAGAATTCAGAAATGAGTAGAGAGACACAACTAGATGAGAAAGAAATTCAAACAATAGTCTGTATAAAAGGCTGTAATCCACAAAATTCTAAAATCATAAACAAATTGATGTTTTTCTAGAAAGTTACAACCACCAACGTTAAATCAAGATCAGATAAACTATTTCAATAGCCATGTCATCCCTATGAAATAGAAGTAGTCATCAAAAGTTTCCCAACCAAAAACAAATCACAGTAATTAATGTTTTTATCACAGCATTCTACAAACTTTCACAGAAAAGCTAACACCAATATTCCTCAAACCCTTTTGCAAAATAGAAACAGAAAGAACACTATCATTCTCATTCCATGAGGTCAGAGTCACCCGGATACATAAACCACAGCAAGACTCAACTATGAAAAAGAATTTTAGACTAATAACTTTCATGAATATTGATTAAAAAAACAACTCAATAAAATGACTGAAAACTGAATCCAGAAATACAGCAAAAACATTCTCCACCATCATCAACTAGGTGTCATTCCAGCGATGCAGGGATGTTTCCATATATGAGAATCCTTCAATGTACTCCATGATATAAACAAACTAAAAGAAAAAAAATCACGAGATCATGTCATTAGATATTGAAAATTCTTGACAAAAACCCAATACCTTTTCATGTTAAATGTCTTAAACAGAGCAGGGATACAATATGCATGCTTAAACCCAGTAAAGGCACTGGACTGCAAGCCAATGACTAACATCAAATTAAATGGAGAAAAAAATGCAATTTAACAAAAATCATGGTAAAAGGATAAGGACTTTTTCAATGGGGCAAAATAAGAGCTGACTGAGAAAATATCAAAACCACTTTGATATCTAACAGTGGACCAATATCCAAAATTTATAAAGAACCTAAGAAACTAGGCAGGAACCATTCAAATAACAATTCAATAACAATTTAAATTAGAAAGTGGCTATAACCCATGTGAAAATCAGTCTGGAGGTTTTTCAGAAAATTGGACATAGAACTACTTAAGGACCCAGCTACACTACTTCTGGGCATGTAGCCAAAAGATGTTCCAATGTATAACAAGGACATGTGATACCATATGTTCATAGCAGCCTTATTTATAATGACCAGAAGCTGGAAAGAACCAAAACATCCTTCAATAAAGGAATGGATACAGAAATTGTGGTAAAGTTACACAATGGATTATTAATCATCTATTAAAAACAATGACTTCATGAAATTCTTAGGCAAACAACTGGGGTTAGAAAATACCATCCTAAGGGAGGTATCCCAGTAACAGAAGAACACACATGGTATGCACTTGCTGATAAATGGATATTAACCCAGAAGTTTGGAATACCCAAGATATAATTGATAGACCACATACAGATCAAGAAAGAAGGAGGACCAAAGTGTGGATGCTTCCAGTCCTTTGTAGAAACAAAATACTCACAGGAGGAAATACAGATTAAAAATATATAGCAGAGACTAAAGGAAAGACCATCCAGAGACTGTCCGACTTGGGGATACATCACATAAACAGATACCAAACTCAGAAATTTTAGTGGATGCCAAGAAGTGCTTGCTGATAGGAGCCTGAAAGAGCTGTCTCCTGAGAGGCTCTGCCAGACCCTGACAAATACAGATGTGGTTGCTCATAGACACTCATTGGTCTGACCACGGGGTTACCAATGGAGGAGTTAGAGAAAGGGCTGAAGGAAGGAGCAAAAGGGGTTTGCAACCCCATAGGAAGAGCAACAATATCAAACATCCGGACTCCCCAGAGCTCTGATGTACTAAATCACCTATCAAAGAGTGCAAATGGAACAACCCATGGCTCCAGCAACATATGTGGCAGAGGATGGAGTTGTTGGGCATCAAGGGAAGGAGAGGCCCTTGGACCTGGGAAGGATTAATGTGCTAGTATAGGAGAGTGCTAGCATAAGGAGGAAGGAGTAGATAGGTGGTTGGGAGAGCACCCTCATAGAAGCAGGGAGAAGGGGGGTTTGGATACAGTCTTTGCAGAGAGGAAACCGGGAAAGGGGATACTACTTGAAATAGAAATTTTAAAAAAAAGTAAAAAAAAATAAGTGAGGTACATAGCTGAACACAGAATTCTCAACAGAGATATTCTTGAGCTGCTGAGAAGCACTCAAATGTCCAAAGTCCTTAGTCATCAGAGAAATGGAACGCAAAATGATCCTGAAATTCCATTTTGCACTAGTCAGAATGGCTAAGATCAAGATCTTAAGTGATAGAACATACTGAACAGTATGTAGAGCAAGAGGAACACTCCTCAATTGCTGATATGTGTCCTAACTTGTACAACACTTTGGAAATTAATTCAGTTGTTTCTCAAAAACACTTGGAATAGTTCTACCTCAGTAACCTTCGATAACACTTTTAGGCATATGCCCAAATATGCACATTTATACCACAGGGGCACTTGCTTGACTATGTTCATAGTAACTTTGTTCATAATAGTCGGGTGGTGGTGCTGCACACCTGTAATTCCAGCTCTTGGGAGGCAGAGGCAGGTGGATCTCTGAGTTCCCGGCCAGCCTGGTCTACAGAATGAGTTCTAGGATAGCCAGGGCTATACAGAGAAACCCTGTCTCAAAAAAACCACAAAAACAATTAAAAAAAACAGACAGAAAACGGGAAGAAAAACCTAGAAGTCTCTCACAGAAAAATGGATAAAGAAAAAGTGGTACATATACACAATGGAGTACTATTCAGCTGCTAAAATCAGAGACATCAGAGAAGTTGCATGCTAATGGATGGAACTTGATAATATTACCCTAAATTAAGCAACTCAGAGCCAGAAGGACAGATATGCTATGTACTTACTTATAAGTGGGTATGATGTTGAAATTGCTGGATAATCATGCTTTAACTACAGACAAAAAGAAACTGGATAATACATTGATCCTAGGGTAAAATGAATGCATCTCACTTAGAATAAGAAACTAACATTTCTTCAGAGGTTGGTGCTCAGATGAACCTTAGTAGGTGAGAAGGTAGGTGAAAGGAGAATGAGATGTATGAGGCATAGGAATGAAAATATAAATCACCAATTGGGGCAGTTTATTTCTGCTTAAATTCCTACTATCACAGGCTGTTCAGACTGAAATTGCAATCTTTAAGACAGGCAGGACTCTCAAAGGAGAGAGCGCTTAGGAATTCATGCATAAATCCTTCATCTCAAAATTTGTCTTGCCAACTTGCATGCAGTGATAATGATGGAACAGAAACTGAGGGAACACCCAAGCAAATACTGCCCCAAGCAGAGAATCTTCCAATGTGAGAGATCCAACCACTGATACTGTTAAAGATACTGTAGTATGTCTATAGACAGGAACCTATCATAATTATCACCTGACAGTCTTCATATAGCTTTTCCACCTCAAAATATGCCTTTGCATACACTGCTATACTGGAAGATGTGAACCTTAGCAGAATGAGTGGTATAGACAGAATACTGGCTGGGATTAGTGTCAGGAAAAGCAGCCTTCTCCATAAAAGCTTGGAGTGAAAAACATGTGTTTGTTGAGGGTGAATATGCCTATATAAACCATGGAGAATAAGTATGGGTTTGGGGGTAACTGAACATTATTGACTGACACTGCAGTATTGGGAATGCATATTTTGTAGAAAATGTATTCTAAGTGGTAGCTGGACATATCCTAAAAAAGAAAAGAGTAAATGTAAGTTCATAATTGTCATAATGTCATGTCACTACCTCCCATGAAAAATTTGGGGGGGGGGAGATGTGGGGTGGTGAGGTTGTAAGGCTAAGTGTTCAGGGACAAGAAGGTCAAGAATAGGGACAATCTCATTCTTGGTCCTGAGAGGAACAAAATGAAATTTTGTATTGGACATGTTACCAATATTATTGGTATTCCATATACCATACCAGCTTCCCTGGTTGTACTGCTTTCTCACCCAACACCCAAGTTAGATATAAAGCTTGTATCAACACAACCCTATAGCATGGTTCTCATTTGTAACTGTGAGGTTGAGATGTCATAGTATCTAAATAATATCTTTCACTATGTTCTTGTGGCATTTATTCCATATATCATCTTCCTCAGGATCACTGGCAGGAACTTAAACTTCTTGCAACTCAGACACATGTTCTAAAGAATATATATATATATATATATATATATATATATATATATATGCTCTAGTCCTCTGTAATATCTCCTGGTGTCATGTACACCTGAGTCTCAGTGTCAAGGACATCTATGTTCAAACTGCAGACTCAAAATATTTAGCATGTAACCTTCAGTGAATTTATCATAATGATAGAAAAACTACTCTCACAGAGGAATTGCCTTTCTAAAGTTTATCTATAATGTCGGGGAAGTGGTAGAGTTTTGTAGATTTAACCTCAAGATGAAGGGTCAATTAGTCTGGTCAGACTCATAGCCAATTACTTAGAATGGGGATAATGTTAGAGAAATCAGTTTCATTTTTTGAGATATAATGAGTTCATCTTTCTGTGTCAAAAATGTTCTCTGTTGTCATTATGTGCTTGTAACATGTTTTGAAATTTTTCTCAAAAATATAAATACCATCTCAGTATGTTGCATGGTAATTTGCCCAAATACCTATTAGGTATGTAGATAATTTGGATCATTTAATATAGGTTGGATGAGGAGAGAGTGGGTCTAAACTGATGGTGAATGAGATATAGTATAGCCAGGAGGAAGAAGAATTTATTAGGGAAATTGTAAAACCAACTATTATTTGGTTATGAATCAACTATTTTGGCATATAATTTTTCAGTCTAGTCATTATATTAAGAACAAAAGACAAGAAACCCAGAAGGGTGGGGAGATAAGATTCTTTCTTCACTATTGCTAAATTTGTTAAACTATTATTACTTCACTGTTGCTACATATGTAGAAACCAGTATTGTCTATGTCTTTCCTGTGTTCTTTGCTGTAAAATATGTAGGAAGTTGAGAACTCAAGGGTGTGTGGGCTTTGCAATTGAAACTTATGGTTATAACACTGATCATACTTGTTCGATATTATCCAAGGACACCAAAAAATTTGCAAAACTATCCCAAAGATTCCTGAAATTAAACCCAAGCCAGAGGTATGTTTCCAAAGCTTTGTGACCTGTCTGTTGCACCACAGAGCTCATTATCAGATATCATAGTAGTGGGCATTTTGAAGATGTTGTAGGGCTTTTTCGACTTAAAGTATTTCTAGAGTAGGAGTATGGTAGAACCAGGACAATTATGTGTACTGATTTTCGTGGACTCTTGTGTCCTTAATATTTGGCAGGGTAGTTTAATAAGGAAAGAAAATGATGAAAGGAAGTCTTCAAAAAGAATGAGAGGAGTGAAAACTCAAGATAAATACACAGCTACCAATTCAGCAAACAAACCCACGATGGAAAAATGGAGATTTCTTTATTTTCACATAGCATCTATACTTCCTAAGGGAAATGGTCTAGAGTCCTTGTACCTGTAAGTGTCACATTTCTGCCATGGAGTGATATTTCATTGGAAACAGAAACCCATCATTTATTCAGGTAGCACACGTTGGATTCTGTGGTGTCTACCGGTGGAGCAAAATGGAGTTCCTTCAGATATTTATCAGCCTGTGACCAAAGGGAGAGGCACAAGTTTCAGTAGATATGTTATTTGCCATTTTGATTTCTCTCACACAACACTCCTACTCTGGTTTTCCAAAATGAACTAATCGGATTTTCATTCAGATTCAGAGCTCTGGTGAAGCCAACCATTGCCTTGCCCATCAATGAAATCTTATATTATACCACCAATGCTTACTTAAAGTTAAACACAAATACTTCCTCATTCCTTTTTTGGGTATACAACCAACTATCTTGGATTGTGGATTTTATGTAGGAAGGTGATTAGATACTTGATCTTCATATGCCAGTTTTCCATTTAGATTGTTCTCTGCATGTCTTTCTTTTTCACTTCTTCTAATCCTGCTGACATTACTTTAAAGAGGAATCAGACATTGGAAGAAGTACTCAAGTTCATAGTAAACCTTGGGTTTTTAAGAAGAAATCTATGAGAAACTTCCTCAAGTGGACTTTACTCTCATCTGAGAGGAAACACATAAGGTTTTGAACCAAATATTTTGGCATCTCATTTTCAGTCTAGCCATTATAGATATTATTAAGAAAAAAAAGTCTAAACCTCAGAAAGGTGGGGAGAGAAGATTCCTTCTTCACTATTGCTAAATGTTTGATCTGGAAATGCACCTACAAGCTTTCATGTGCAAATGAGCATATGACTCAGATATTAATTAAAGGAAATATCAGATAATGGAAAAATCTATGCTTATTGATCACTTAAATTAACATAAAATTTCCCTCCTACCAAAACAATCTAGAGATTCAAATCAAGTTTCATCATCAAATGTACAATAAAATTTTTCACAGACCATGGAAATAATTTTCTTCTTAATATGAAACACAAAGACTCCAAGAAAGCTTAAAGAATTCTGTTTAATAAAGAGTCACTGAAGGTTTCGACATCTAATATTTGGTGTTATACTATATATCTGTGTTAATAAAACTGGTATATAAACACACTAATCATGAACCAGCTAATCATGAGAATCAAATTAAAGTCCCAGAAAAAATTCAAACAAATATGGACTCTTGATTTTTAGAAATCATAATATTTTTATGAGGTCATATTTGTTAGTTCTTGATCTTAGAGCATAAGCTATTGGTGTTTTCTTCAGGAACTTATCCCTGGTGCCCATGTCCTCAAGGGTCTTCCCCAGTTTCTTTTCTATTAGTTTCAGTGTGTCTGGTTTTATGTATAGATCTTGATCCATTTGGTGTTGAGTTTAGTACAAGAAGATAAGAATGGATGTATTTGCATTCTGCTGTATGTTGACCTCCAGTTGAACCAGCATCATTTGTTGAAAAGGCTATACTCTGGAAATCAGTCTGGTGGTTCCTCAGAAAACTGGGCATGACACTTCCAGAGGAATCTACTATACCACTCCTGGGCATATACTCAGAGGATTCCCCAGCATGCAATAAGGACACATGCTCCACTATGTTCATATAAGCCTCATTTATAATAGCCAGAAGCAGGAAAGAACCCAGATGCCCCTCAATAGAAGAATGGATACAGAAACTGTGGTATATTTACACAGTGGAATACTACACAGCAATTAAAAACAATGAGTTCATGAAAATCTTAGGCAAACGGTTGGAATTGGAAAATATCATCATATAAAATATCTTTTATATCCATATCCATCAGGAAAATGCAAATTAAAACCTCATTTTGTGTCATCTTATAACTCTCAAAAGTGAGGTAACCTAATCACAAAAGAACACAATGGAATGCAGTCACTGATAAGTGGATATTAGCCCCGAAGCTCTGATTACCCAAGACACAATTAACATATCAAATCATTCTCAAAAAGAAAGAAAGAGGGCAGTGGTCCTAGAAAGGCTTGATGCAGTAATGTAGGGTATTACCAGGATAGAGAAATGGGGGAGTGATTGGGGAATGGGTGGAGGGAAGAGGTCTTATGGGACTTATGTGGAGGGGGCAAACCAGGAAAGGGGAAATCCTTTGGAATGTAAACAATGAATGTACAAAAAAAGCAAGAAATATTCACTGGAAAAAAGACAGAATCTTCAAACATGAGGTCACTTTTAGAGGATGTTTGCATGTAGATGAGTACAAATAGTAACATATTTATTATGCTCTACAAAACTGAAACCCATTTGTATCAAAGAGATCAACATAGAACCAGATACACGGACCCTGATAGACTACAGAGTGGAGGAGAAGCTTAACACCATTGGCATAGGCAGCAACATCTTGAAGAGATGGCTGATAAAATCCACTAAGATCATCAATTAGCAAGTGGGACCTCATAACACTGAAAGGTTATGTACTACAAAGGCCACTGCCAAACAAAGAGACAGCCTAAATATACAATGGGTAAAGATTTTTTTCACAACTCCATACCTAATATAGGAATGACATCCAATCTAAATAAAGAAGTCAAGAAGATATATATATATATATATATATATATATATATATATATATAAAGAATACAAATGATTCAATTTGTGAGTGGTGTACATATCTACATGAATAATTTTCTACAGAAAAAAAACCACAAATGGCTAAAAGATAGCAATCTTTTATATCCATATCCATCAGGAAAATGCAAATTAAAACTTCATTTTGTGTCATCTTACACCTCTCAAAATGCCTATGATGAACAAAACAAGTAACATGCTGATGTATATTGAGCAAGGGGAATATTCTTCCATTACTGGTGGTAGCAAAAACTTATGCATCTAACAGAAACCAAAATGGTGGTTTCTTAGAGAGCAATAAATCTATGTCAACATGCACATATATCACTCATGGGCTATACTAAAAGGATGTTTCTACATTCAAATATATTTGCCTTACCATGTTTGTTTTGGCTTTATTTATAATGGCCAGAAAATTCAAACAACCTAGATGTTCTTCAAGACCTGAAAAAAAAAAAAAACCCTGTGGCACAATTATAAAATGGAGTATTAATTTCTTAATACACAACAAATTGGAATTTGAAGATAAAAAAAGCTGGCTGGAGAGATGGCTCAGTAGTTAAGAGCATGACTGCTCTTCCAAAGTTCCTGATTTCAAATCCCAACAAACACATGGTGGCTCACAAACATCAATAATGAGGTCTGATGTCCTCTTCTGGTATGTCTGGACAGCTATAGTGTACTTACATATAATAATAAGTAAATCTAAAAAAATAATAATAATAACTGACTTAAAAAAATCCTCAACCTAGAATCCTAGAACCAGAATGGAACTTTTGGTATCTATTCACTGACAAAAAGTCATAGTCTCCTTAGGAGCAACAGGACCATGTTTGGAATATTATTTCAGACCATGCATCGATGTTCCCTCCATCTAAGTGATAATGTCCTAGCTTTCATCCTCAATGAAATAAAAAAAAATGAAAAAGTTTTAGCTGTGACATATCTGGCCTTCTAAAAAGGGATTAAATGGAATCAAAAAAGAAGAAAAACTCATAACAAGAAATAAGCACCTGTATTATAGCCCTTTTTAAAAAAAAAAAAAAGTAAGGCATAGTGCTAATCAGTGTTCATAATCTGGAAAACATGGAGCACCTCTCACTGATTTGGAAAAGTTTAGCAATGAGCTTGTCACCTCATCCTTGTCTTTGCATTATGGGAACTAAAATAAAATGGGGACATCTGTAGATACTCCTGCCAATGTGGCTGCTGATTTAATGGTGATGCAAGTTTATATTTTTTATATTCTAAGTCTCATAAAGTTGTGGGGAGAAGATCAGATGCAGCAATGAGGACTATGCTCATAGTAATTAATAGGAATAGCCTTTATGATTGGGACATTGATTCATGATTGCCAACTTCCATATGATTCAAACCTTAGGAACATTTCAGGGGATTGCCCAAGGTAGATTCCTCCTCATTAATGAAACACTCCGTCGTCCTGCATAACTCCCAGTCATGACCTGGACCTTGGCCCTCATCTTTCCAGTCTTGTGAAGATGCACAATGTTTGAGGAAGGACATCTGATAAAGGTCTTTGATGGTGAGTATTCTTTATAGGAAAAATTCTGAGCTCAGATGTATGACATGACTACGTGAATATTATGCAACCAGTGCATTAGAAAAAAATAATATATAAGAATATTCCAGATACTTGAAATATTTCTTGCTCAAATATTGGCATAAAGGGGATTGGATAAGGACTGTTCCAAAAATGGCTCATGGATGTTTCATCTGCCTTTGTAATAGAGTAATGCTGACCTTATATGTCCAGTTTACAAATTAAATTTTCTACTTTTGAATTTTTACCATTTAAATTTAACTAAACTTATGGTATGTGGTGTTAAATACACATATAGGACAAACATCTTAATTTTAAAATGTAGATGTTTTAAAATCTGAATGTTGGGGGATGGCAAAAATAAAAGGGTTTTTGAACAAAAATTGACATTTTACATTTTCATGCCAATTTTTACACTTTTATTTAATTTTGTAGAGGATATTTTACTTATTTACATTTCAAATGATATCCCTTTTCCCAGATTCCCTTCTTTGAACACCCTATACCATCCCACTCCCCAGACTTTAATGAGGGTGCTCCCACACCCATGCATCCACTCCCACCTCACTGCCCTGGCATTTCCTTACACTGGAGCATTGAGCCTTCACAAGACCAAGGAACTCTCACCCCACTGATGCCAGATATGGCCATCCTTTGCTACATATGCAACTGGAGCCTTTCAAATCCCTTTAGCTCTTTTAGTCCTATCCCTAACCCCTGCATTGGAGTCCCCATACTCACTCTGAATCTTCCAGCTCCCAGCATCCAAATCTATATTTCTCATGATCTGACCTAGCCTCCCTAGAGACTGCTATATCAGTCTCTTTTCAGCAAGCACCTTTTGACATCTGCAATGGAGTCTGGGTTGGGTGTCTGCATATCGGAGGGATGCTCAAGTGGGGCAATCTCTGAATGGTCTTTCCTGAAGTCCCTACTCCACACTGTGTCACCTTATTTCCTTTGGACAAGAGCAATTGTGGGTTAAAAATTTGGAGATGAGTGGGTGGCTCCATCTTCCAAGCAGGGTCCCTGTATAGCCTCTGGATACAGTCTCTACTTGTTCTCCTGCCCATTTCATGAGCATTTCAGCTAATTTCATCTCTCTTGGGTCCTAGGAGCCTCTTACTTTCCTGACATCTGGGAATTTCTAGTGGCTACACTTGGTTCTCAATCTCCCATTGTTATATACATACTCTGTTCAATTTCCTGGCACTCTGTATATGAACTTTTGATTGCTTTTAGGCAATCCAAATCATTAACTCCTAATTTCTGTGTGTATATGAATGATGCTTTTCTCTATAGAACATACATAGCTCTAATTTATATTTTACATTATTCCAATAAATTTCAAACTCTCAAGCCACAAACAGAATTAGAATAACTATAATTGTTTGTCTAGGTTATTTCCCAAGAAAGCTTTAGTCTGTTGTTGCAATCATGTTTCACTGGAGAAGAATTACTGAATTATATCATTGCCCAACATGCTGTTTCAATTCAATGAGCTGTTAATAATGATCACATATGCTTTATTGCATGCCTTAAGAAAACTCCTGTAACCAAGATATGTAAAAAACTATTATCAATTATTACCATGCTTCTCTAGCACATTAGATAATGCTATGAAGCTGGTATGTAAACATGTATTTGGGAATACTTTAATACACAATTGAAAATGAAACGTCATTTTTTTCAATAATATATATTAATGAGAAGTAAAATTGCTTTGGGAAAATATATTCCAGGTGAAATTTCATTTTTTTTGGTAAATTCAATTTTTCTTCTGGAAAATACTTTCAATTTCTGAAACATACTCATTGCATACACACTTCTATATTTGGGACTTTCTGAATTTTTAATGCTTGGATTTATTTCATAGATGAAGTACAAGATCTCAAGGTTGAAAATATGGGAGCAATCAAGTTGTCTTTTGTACTAATTATAGCTGTCCAGAAGAATAATCTGATAATCATGAAGGTCCTAAAGCCTCATCCTTTTAGTTAATATTGTTATTGACTCTCCCTTAGTGCCATTACCAGCTCTGTGTTGGGAACTGCAATACATACCAACAGATAAAGTTATCCATAATCTTTTCCACCTAATTTCAGGATATAATTCATTCCAGGTCTTCAAACTCATCATCATTAACATGTTTGCTCATTTCAAGGTTGTCTGAAATCTTGGTACAATGAATGCACAGGAAGATATTCTTGTCTATTATCTCCTTTTTTTCTTATTCATAGATTAAAGCCCACTGATTGGCACTCTAAATCACAATCCTGTTCTACTTCTAGAAGCAAAACTTTACCTATCCAAGGATCAGATGGAAACCAAAGTTATAGAATGTCAGAAACTTATGAATTAGGTTAGAGATCATTTCCCCTAGATATTCATCTGTCATGGATAGAAGGAAATCTTCTTTGAAGTGTGGATATTAGTATATTCTGCGATTGGCAGGCAAATGTATGTTTATGTCTCTGTATACACTTTTTCAAACATTATTTGGACAATAATCTAAATTTGAGATATTGGTGTTCATATCATTTATAACACAAGTTTTTCTTTCCTTTATAATTATTTCTAAGAAAATAAGTAAGGATGATAGCCTCCATACCAGTCTCAGAAAGCCTAATATATTTAAACTTTTTATTGCTTCCTTTTTAATGTCATTGTATACACTGAATCCCACTCATCTCCTGACCTACTTATAAACATCTTCTGTCATTGCAAATCCCCCCCAAAATATAAATATGAATTAAGATAAAAAGTAAGATAAATAAAATGTAAAGGTTTGGTGTGTCACACATCATACCTGCTTTGCCCCAATCACCTTTTCTTTCCAAATGATCATTGCAATGGGTCACTGTTGTTGCTACAGCCTTCTGGCTTCTGCTATACTTTCAATACAAGTTCATCAGCAGGATTCCTCTCAAATATTCTGTTGGTGTCTTGTGTCAAAAAAAAAGAAAAATAAAGAAAAATAAGTCAAGCAAAACCAAATAAACTAAAACCCTGCAACATTGTATCAGCAGTACAAGTTCTGTCATAAGCTGCATCCATTCATAGATAAGGTAAATGTTGGGATTGGCCAACACAAATCTTTGGAACTGGGCATGGATGGTAGTGACTTTGTCAGTTCTCCAGCAGCTATCCTGAACCTTTGACACCAAGACATCTCCTGATTTGCCCAGGAAAGAGGCAAGGGAGCTACACTATGAGCAGCTGCTTCTTTAGGTGGGACTGGCTCTTTCAAGCTCACATCACCAATGCCAGCTCTCCTGCTCTGATGCCATCAGGCCAGCTATTCTGAACCCATGCTAGGGAAATTTCGGTGCCATGTCCCTGGGTGGTATAGTAAGCAATTTGTAGGAAAAGGTTTTCTGTACCACCATAGCAAGAGGTGGGGCTAATTATGTAGAATGCTGTATCTAGCTCTGTGTTATGGCAGCTCTCTCTTATTACCTTGGGTAACTAGCACTCTGAAACTGCCCAGGCAACAACAGGGATAGTCTTTCTTAGTGCCTCAGCCAGTTATTAGTGGGGTCAGTTATGAGTGGGGTAGTATGTCTGAATTCAGCAAGACATCAAGCAAGAGCCCAGACAATTACCAGGGTCCAAGGGCTAGAAAATGTTCTCAACACAATCAAAAAAAAATCCTTACCTAAAGAAAGAAATACCTATAAACATACAAGAACCTTCTAGAACTCCAATTGTAGCATACACAAATTTTTACACTGAAGCTCTACTAATACATGGAAAATAGAGGGCTTAGTCTATAGGGCATGGTAGCAATGTTCATTCACATCAACTTTTGAATTGTTCCTGAGTAATTACATCTTTCCAAATGACAATTGATTTACTGTTAGCCAAATAAGTGACCTCATTGTCAATTCCTATTTGATTGTATGTTCTGAGTTCATAATATTTGGAGACGGGCTGTGCCAAAATAGAAGTAAAAGCTTTGTTTGCATTATTTCAGAATCAGTATATCTTCTGCTGCCTTTTACAACTTGCTGTAACCTGGGACTGCATTGTCTGACCACATCTTTACCTAACTTAATCAGATATACTGATCTGGAATTTTACAGGCTAGTTTCCCTGCCTTTACCTAATACCCATTTCTGCACCTATATACCTCACTTGACATGACCCATGGTACACACATAGCTGTCCTAGTGGCTAGCTTTCCTCATGACCTTCATTGACCAGACACCTTTCTGCCTTCCTTCACCCAACCTGCAGATATAAAACCATGGAGGTCAGATCTCTTGCACCTATTTTCCTTCCAGTTTAGTACTCTGCAGCAACCAAAGCTGCCCAGAGCAACCTGCTCTACATACAACTGTTACTGCTCCTTCCCTTCTCCTTCATGTCCTGTTTGCAGGGACACATCAAACTTTTTGGAAACTTGCAGCATACTCTGGATTTTTATGTGTGTAGCCCAAGCATAACCACTAGACATCTACCTGAAGATCATTGAAGTCAAGTCTACTCTCAATACCTGCTGCATCAGAAAAATCCAGGGACAACCAGATATTTAAAGGCCCAGGAAAGAAGGCAATCAATGCAAGCCATGGCAATATGATAGAGACAGAGCATATCTTTTCTACCATCCCTAGAGCAAGCTCTTGGTAACATAATACAACAGAAAAACAAGAATATGACCTTCAATATAATCTTATGAATATCATACAGGCTTTTAAAGAAGGAATGAATAAATCCATTAAAGAAATATAGGAAAATATAGTCAAAAACATATTTAAAGAGGAAATATATAAATCCCTTAAAAATATATTGGAAAATATACAGATGAATGAAATAAATAAGTGTTCAAGACATGCAATTAGAAATATAAGGAAAAATACAAAAACAAACAAACCATACCAAACAGAAAAAAAGTTAGAGAATCCTAGAGAGGAAAAACTTATGGATGAGAACAAGAACAACAAATACATAGTTCTAACTGTAAAAGAATCTCATTCATAGAAGGTACAACAGAAGAAATTGATACATCAGTTAAAGAAATTTTTAAAATTAAAAATCCCTGACACAAACATGAAAGTGGGTTGGGATAGCATGAAAATACCTAACCTAAGAATAAAAGGAATAGAAGAAGGAAGAGTCCCACATATGAGGCCCAGAAAATACTCTCCACTGATCACAGTAGAACATTTTCCTAACCTAAGAAATAATGCCTATAGACATACAAGAAGCTTATAGAACACCAGTAGAACTAGACCAGAAGAGAAATCATCCTGCCATTTAATAATGAAAGCAAAAAAAAATCTACAGAACAAACACAGAATATTAAAAGATACAAAGGGGAAAAGCCAGGTAATATACAAAGGCAGATCTATCAAAATTGTACTGAAGTTCTTGGAGAGACTACAAAAGATAGCAAGACCCAAACAGTTATCTTGCAAACTGTAAAAAACATAGATGCAATCTAGAATACAAACCCACTAAAATTCTCAAGCAACATAGACTGAGAAAACACAATATTTCAAGAGAAAGCCAAATTTAAACAAGTTCCACAAATTGAGCCCAGCAGAAAATACTAGAACAAAAATGCAAACCCAAAGAGGATAACTACATCCAAAAAAAATAAAAAAGAAAAGTTCTTCCATAACAACAAAAATCAAAGAAGACAAATACAGACACAGACACGACACGACACACACACACACACACACACACACACACACACTAACTTTACTAATATAAAAATAACAATAATGTAAAATCAGTGGTCATTAATATCCCTCAATGTGAATTGACTCAACTCCACAAGAAAACAACCCAGACTAAAAGAATAGAGGTAAATATAGGTTTCATCCTTCTACTGTTTACAGAAAACACACCTCAACAGTAAAGACAAATGTTACCTCAGAGTAAAGCCAGGAAATAACATTGTCCAAGCAAACATATCCAAGAAGAAAGCTTAAGTAGCCATTCTAATATCTAATAAAATATACTTTCAAATAAAAGTAATCAAAAGAGACATGTTAGGACATTTCATTCTCAGAAAAATAAAAGCATACAAAGATGATGTCACAATTTTGAATATCTTTGTCCCAAATACAAGGGCAAGGGCATTTCTAAAAGAAACACAACTAAAGATTAAACCACATGTCAACCTCTATACATTAATAGTTACACACTTCACCTCCCCACTTTCATCAACTGACATGTAGTCCTAACAAAACTAAACACAGAATTAATGAAACTAAGCAAAATTGTGGTTAAAATTGAATTATCAGCTAACTACAGAATGTTTCACCCAAACAGAAAGAACATACATTCTTCTCATCAATTCATGTCACCTTCTCCAAAATTGACCATATAGTTGAACACCAAACAGGGTTCAACAGGTACAAGAAAACTGGAATAAAACTTATATCTTATCAGAGCACCATGGATTGAGGATGAACTTTAACAACAGAAACACTAAAAAACTTATGGACTCATGAAATCTTTTTATATTATTATTTTTTATTTTATTTATTTATTATTTTTTAAGATTCATTCATTTTGTGTATGAGTACATTGTAGCTATTTTCAGACTCACCAGAAGAGCGCATCCATAGCAGATGGTTGTGAGCCACCATGTGGTTGCTTGGAATTTAACTCAGGATCCCTGGAAGAGCAGCTATTGCTCTTATCCACTGAGCCATGGCTCCATCCAGACTCATGGAATCTTTTTTTTTTTTTGGTATAGAATAGAGTTTATTTAGAGGATAGGATGAGAGTCAATGGTATAGGAGAGAGAGAGAGAGAGAGAGAGAGAGAGAGAGAGAGAGAGAGAGAAGAGAAGAGAAGAGAAGAGAAGAGAAGAGAAGAGAAGAGAAGAGAAGAGAAGAGTGGAGACTGGCCATGACCACATGACCACATGGAGAGAGGGGGGAGGGGAGCTCAAGAGGGGCAGAGAGGTGAGAGGATGAGAGGAGAAAGAAAGGGGAAAAAAGAGCAGACTCATGGAATCTTAAAAGCTCTCCACTTGTTAATCTCTGGGTCAGAAAAGAATAAAAAATAGCAATAATAATAACAAAAAGAAATGAAGAAACAAAAACTTTCTTGAATTCAATGAAAGAAGGCAGAAACTTGCAATGCTAAGAGGAAATTTCATTATACACTAAGTGTCTCCATAAAGAAAGTAGATGCTTTTCATATCAGCATTTAAAAGAATAGCTGACCTTTAGAAAAAAGCAAACAAACCCAAGAGGAGTAGAAAGCAGGAAATAATAAAAATAAGGTGAAATCAATTAGAAGCAAAATGAACAAGGCAGTTTATCAGCAAAACAAAGAGCTTGTTCTCTGACAAAGTTAACAAGACAAATCCTTTGTCAAAGTAATTTACAGATTCACTGGCAGAATACAAATAAACCATATCTGAAATGAGAAGGGAAACATAACAACAGAAAGCAAGGAAACTCAAAGAATCATTAGTTTTTACTTTAAAAACTTGCTCAACCATAATCATTATGGCTTTATTCATAATATAAAAAATAAAAACAATCTACATTTACCTCAACAGAAGAATTATAAAGAAAATATGCTTTCTTTACATAATGGACTATCAACCAGCTTTTTAGAAAAATCAATCATGAAATTTTACAAAAATGTGTTGAATTAGAAAACAAAATCTTACTCAGTTGAGAATCCTAGAGTCAGAAGGACAAATGTGGTGTGGATTCTCTTACAGATCATCATAGCCCCCTAGTAGCCACAAGAATAGCTACTATTCCTGAATAGCAGGACAACATAGGAGCCTGCACACATGTGGTCTCTTTCACTTACAATGCTAATTTTGCAGTTACCCATCTCAAAAGAAAAAAATGTAATCAAAAATTAGTTCCATAAAAATAAATATAAAATATAAAAATGCTCATAACATTTTTAAAAGGCAACCAAAATATAGAACTGATATAGAATAAGGAGGAAGGGGAGAACAAGGAGGAGGAAGAGGAGGAGGAAGAGGAGGAAGAGAAGGAAAAGGAGGAGAAGGATGAAGCTATTGGATTATCAAGTGTTGTTCTTTATTTGGTGTACTTGGCAAGCTTTTTACTGGTTTGGGAAAGTCAAATATAGGCTTCTCTCCTATGCTTTGTGTAACACTGCTGGGACATCATCAGAATAAAAATGGGAACATTTAGTTGTGTGTACTCTTAGCAATGAACTTGTTTATTTAAGGATGAAAGAGGTTTTTTTTTTAAAAAAAAAAGCAAAAACAAAAAAAAACAAAATAACTCTACATTAAATATCCAAATTTTGCAAATTCAGACATTTTGCCCCTTTCTATCAGGATCCATATGGCATTGGAAGAAGCAGGTAGGGTTAGAAGTCTTAACGTGTTAAATATTCATTCCAGAGTTATTGAATCCAATTATACAGGTCACTCTATCATGGCATCAGTAGAAATTATGTTCTATATTCAGGCTGGAGAAAAAATTTCACAATAGCTTGCATTGCTTATGTAAATTTTTATCTCTATGCTCTACTTCTGGACTGGTGGCTTTAGTTGTATTAAGACTCAGATCAGGCATAATATTTTAATTGCTAAGGAGAGACATGACTTATGTTGGTTATAAGGGAACAGAAGTTCGGGAGTTTAAAGAATACCAGGGCTGAAATATGTGTCATTGTATTCCAAGACTGAGGTACTAATTGGGTAAAAATGAAGAAATCCTTTTAAGTCTCAGATATAGGAACTGCTTCTCAAATATGACAGAGGATGCCTTTTACTGGAAAAATGAATTAATTTTTATATTTTGTATTTCATATTATTGTGTGGAAAAGATCTGAAGGAAGAATGGAGAGAAAAGAGTTTTTGCTGGGGACCTCAAATCTAAGAACACTGAAGGAGAATACCTAATGCTGATTTTAAGAGCCCCCAAGCACTTCATCTTCACTCCACTAAGCAGTATTGCCATTATTCTTTGTATCCATCCACTGGCATAAATCAAAGTCAGAGCTTTGACTCTGACACTCATTTTTCCAGTCTTGAAAACATTCTCACTATGTGACAAAGCACACATCTGATACAGGTATCTCTCTAGATGAAGATTCTTTCTGCTTAAAAAATTCTGAGCTTACATAAATGTCATTTTACCCTTCCATTTATACAATCAGTCCATTATAAAAAAAAAGAAGTGTGTGTGTGTGTATGTGTGTGTGTGTAGATCCCAGGTATTTGAAATTGCCTTGATTCAAATCAAATACTGACAACTATGATAATGCCTTATGTGTAGCTCCAGAAATGCCTCACAGAAGTATCTAAAAAGGAATAATTGTGACATTTGTTGTCAAGTCAGCATGAATAAATATTTTATGTCACAGTATTTAAAATGTAAACAATAGGATACATCATTATATGAGATGATTTTGACAAGTGGTCTAAGCAAATTCTTCACTTCACAATTCTGATCACCTCGGAAGTTTTGAAGGAAAGCAGAAAGTTGATGGAGGAACAAAATTAGAAACTGATAATTACTTGACATATCAATTCTTCCTGTAATAACTTTTTTGGAGCATGACCCAAGCCAGTTCTGAGGATGAAGGCAGGTTTATTTTTTCCCAATCTGATTTTATACAATTGTAATTGCATGCAAGCAATAAGGTCACTTCTAGGTTGAGAAAAAAATGATCACAAAGAGTCAAGGAACAAGCAAGACAATAAACAAAGTCCCATGATCACAGTTTTTAAGGGCTTATCAGGATGACCAAGATATCTGAGCCTACTTTACTGTCCTACCAAAGTCATACTGATGCCTGAAGCCTATTTCTTTGTTTTAGTCTAAAATTGGATTCATGTCTGAACTTACTTCTCTGTTCTAGCTTAAAATTAGATTCATCTCTGAACTTACTTCCCTGTTCTATTCTAAAATCAGATTCCTGCCTGAGTCCACTTCTTTGTCCTGGCCCAATGTCAGATCCCTGCCTGTCAGGGCCCATTTCACCTGACATTACCTGATTTGGCAGGCTTGAGAAGTACAAGGTTGAGTCTCTCTCAAAGTAGAAGTTTAGAACTGTCACAAGAGTGACCACAAGATGTTCCAGTCTCAACTTACCCAAGATGTTCCAGCCCTGCCCTAACCTCAACTTACCCAAGATGTTCCAGCCCTGCCCCAAAGTCAATTTACCTAAGATGCCTCAGCCCAGATCGCAGAATGTTCCAGCTTACACAAGCATCAGATGTGCCAAGCTCATGATCTTTCCCCCACTCCCCCCCCTTTGTAGCCCACCTTTGTTTGTGTGCTTGTGAAGTTCCTCAATTGCTTATCTGAACTTCCTCATTGGAGAGGTATATTACCAGAATTGTGTTCAGTAAAGTTGATACCCTGACACGATCAGACTCATTCTCTTTCTTTATGCACTTGGTCTCCTTTCTCTCTCACCCCCCCCATTTGACCCTCAGGTAGCACCTCTTCTGGGACCCTGAATAACTGAACCTGCTGGATGGGTTTGCCTGCCAAGCAGCCCCATAAACTCTCCACATCTTCCCATTTTTAATTTCATAAACAAGACTATTCTTGTCTTAGGTCATTTTGAAAAGTATGCCTTCCTTATGCATCACGGTATATGCATTATCAACAGGAATGCACTTTTGTCTTAGGTTGTTAAGGCTCTGTGGAGAAACTTACCCTTCTTTGTTTGCCATCCTGTTAAAAACTCTGTCTGGGGGCCCATTTTTAGTTTCAAGTCATGTATTTTTGCTGCCAACACATTGATATATTTAAAGGCAAGTTTTATCACAATGGGCAGGGATACATTTATTCCCAGAGGAAAAAAGTGTTAGCATGATCAAGGTATATATACTATTCTTTTTTACCCACATTTCATTTGTCAGACTTAGTGTTTTTTATTTGATATTTTTATTTACATTTCAAATATCCCTTTCCAAGCACCCCCTCACCAAACCCCATATCCCACAACTCCCCTGCCTCTATGAGGGTTGTTGATTTTCAAATATGTCTCTGATAATATCCAGAACCAGTATTCCAAATGAAGACCATTATTTCAAATACTGGATTGATTGCTAGACCAGTCCATGATTGAGTCACAATATCTGTTTACATTAAAGGAATGAGAATAGTCATTAATACTTCGCGGGTTAGTTTTTGAAGGCAGATTCCACAGTATCCATGTTCTCTGTCTCACAAGGTCTAAAAAATAGAGGCAAGGCTGCTTATCCAATCTGGGATGTAGGCAAGCAAAGGTGGGTCAAGAACATGTACAATACAGCTTCCATGTCACCATTGTCGGGGTACTCAGAAAGCTCATGGTCAGCATCATTCTTTGCCCCAGCATCAGCATGTCTCACCAATTACTCTGGCAGCTAGGACACTCCTGCAGCATCCTACATAAAAAACACAAACAAGTCTTTTTCCTCATGTTAATTATCTGATTTGGATCATGCCACATGCTAGTAAGTGGATCCTTCCATTTCACCTAGGCATAAGTATGCCAAGTTGTAGGGTGCCGTGGATACTCTGCAGAGAGTTCTTTGGCATTGAAATTTAAAATTTTAAAATAAAAAGAGTATTATTTAAATAAATTGGTGGTATATGGGATATAACTCCCTCATTTTTAATTTTATGAAATATTGTTTTAAATTTCCACAATACCTGTTTCACAATACCTTGTCGTAGAGGATTGTAAGGAATTCCAGTAAAATGGGTGAAAAAAAAAAACATCTCAAATGCTTGACTACAATTGCCAGTTGCATTTTCTGTTTTAATCTTATTTTGAACACCAAGTCAAAAAAAAAAGGAATAAAGAAAAAATACCTTTAGGCAATGACTAATTACAATTTTAGTTGCTTCTTCTGTTAAAGCAGTTGCCATTAGCAAGCATAAAAATGTAAGAGTCACATATACATATTTTAATTTTCCAAAAACAGAAAAAATGAGTAAGATCCATTTCCCATAATTGATTAGTTATGTCATTGAGGATTAAAACCATTATATGGTAGAGGTAGAAACGAAGGACTTCCAGTAAAAGTATTTTCAATTTGACATGCAAAATCTCTATAAATTTGGTCTCTAGACCAAATTATTGTTTCAAGCTATTACTATATTGATAATGTAAAGAATGAGATTGTTGGATAATTGTTCCTGTGTAAGGTCTTTAATCGGCGTGGTAAACAAATCTGCTGTGGTATTGCCCTAAGGGGTCCAGACAACACCATATGAGCTGTTAAATGCCATATAAAGTTAAGAACAGTAAATCCTTAAGTTGAATTGTATTTGCATAAATATTTGCAAATTTTGAGAATTTGCAGTATCAAAAAAAGGAACAAATTCAAGCAATTGAAAACTATATGTTATATATTGGCTATCAGTATACAAACTGAAAGCTTGATTTTTCAACATTTCAAAAACGGTGGCTATAGCACATAATCCAATTATTTGGGTTTTTTGTTTGTTTGTTTCTTTTTAATTTTTACATTCTATATTCTATGTTTACATTCCAAAGGCTTTCCCCTTTCCCAGTCCCCCCCCACCATACTTCCCATAATTCCTCTCCCCCCCAACTATTCCCCAATCATTCCCCCTACCCCCCACTGTTTCTCTGTTCTGGGTCTACAAAACTGGATCCAAATTTTACAGGCCCAGGGTCCTCTCCTTTCTTCTTCTTAGGAATCATTTGACTTGCTAATTGTGCCTTGAGTATTTAGGGCTTCTGTGCTCATTAATATCCACTTATCAGTGATTGCATTTCATGTGTAATCTTTTGTGACTGGGTTAAATCACTCAGGATGATATTTTCCAGGTCAAACCATTTACCTACAAATTGCATTAATTCATTATTTTTAATTGCTGAGTAGTATTCCATTGTATAAATATACCAGATTTTCTGTATCCATTCATCCTTTGAGGGATATTTAGGCTCCTTCCAATTTCTGGCTATTATAAACAAGGCTGCTATAAACATAGTGGAGCATGTGTCTTTATGGTATGCAGGGGAATCCTCTGGATATGCCCAGGAGTGGTATGCCAGGGTCCGCTGGAAGTGACATGCCCAATTTTCTGAGGAACTGCCAAACTGATTTCCAGAGCAGTTTTACCATTTTGCAATCCCACCAACAGTGGAGGAGTGTTCCTCTTTCTCCACATCCTCGCCAGCACTTCTTGTCTCTTGATTTTTTAATCTTAGCCATTCTGAATGGTGTGAGGTGGAATCTCAGGGTTGTTTTGATTTGCATTTCCCTGATGACTAATGATGTTGAACATCTCTTGAGGTGTTTCTCAGCCATCTGAATTTTTTCTGGTGAAAATTCTTTGTTTAGCTCTCTACCCCATTTTTGATAGGGTTATTTGGTTCTTTGGGGTCTAACTCCTTGAGTTCTTTGTATATATTGGATATTAGCCCTCTGTCGGATGTGGGGTTGGTGAAGATCTTTTCCCACTTAGTTGGTTGCCATTTTGTCCTTCTGACAGTGTCCTTTGCCTTGCAGAAACTTTGTAATTTTATGAGGTCCCATTTGTCAATTCTTGATCTTAGTGTGTAAGCTATTGGTGTTCTGTTCAGGAAATTTCCCCCTGTGCCCATGTCCTCCAGGGTCTTCCCAAGTTTCTTTTCTAATAGTTTCAGTGTGTCTGGTTTATGTGGAGGTCCTTGATCCACTTGGAGTTTATCTTAGTGCAAGGAGATAAGAGTGGGTCAATTTGCATTCTTCTGCATGTTGACCTCCAGTTGAACCAGCACCATTTGTTGAAAAGGCTATCTTTTTCCACTGGATGGTTGTGGCTCCTTTATCAAAGATCAAGTGACCATAAGTCTGTGGGTTAATTTCTGGGTCTTCAATCCTATTCCATTGATCTACGTGCCTATTGCTGTACCAATACCATGCAGTTTTTAACACAATTGCTCTGTAGTACTGCTTGAGGTCAGGGAAATTGATTCCCCCAGAAGTCCTTTTATGGTTGAGAATCGTTTTAGCTATTCTGGGTTTTTTGTTGCTCCAGATGAATTTGAGAATTGTTCTTTCTAGATCTATGAAGAATCGAGTTGGTATTTTGATGGGGATCACATTGAATCTGTAGATTGCTTTTGGCAAGATGGCCATTTTTACTATATTGATCCTGCCAATCCAGGAGCAAGAAATATTTTTCCATCTTCTGAGGTCTTCTTCGATTTCTTTCTTCAAGTACTTGAAGTTCCTCTCGTACAGATCTTTCGCTTGTTTGTTTAGAGTTACGCCAAGGTGCTTTATGTTGTTTGTGGCTATTGTGAAGGGTGTTATTTCCCTTACTTCTTTCTCAGCCTGCTTGTCCTTTGAGTACAAGAAGGCTACTGATTTGCTTGAGTTAATTTTATAACCAGCCACTTTGCTGACGTTGTTTATCAGCTGTAGAAGTTCTCTGTTGGAGTTTTTTGCGTAGGGTAAAATCTGAATGAACATGTGATACAATTACAAATGTTGCTTCCCATTAAATGAGCTATGTGAAAATACAGTAAGCATATATTCTGTGGGTTGCATGCATAAGTTTACAGTAAGTACAAAAGCATGCATACAACCAAATTGCAACAAATTCTCTTTGAGATAATTATTATCAATTTTGCCTGAAAAGTTTGCAGATGCAATAGTCCAAATATCAGTATTCTGCAATAAACTATTTAACTGCTGTTTGGAATAAGGAATTAATATTTCATCTGGTTCTTTCCTAAAATACTTTCATGATTCTATCACACAATTGCATATTAACACAGCAACAGCTCCATAACAGGGTGTTAAATCTTTCTTCGGAAATGAAGAAAGATGAATCCATATTAATAGTTCCTAATAGTCCCTTTTGCCAAAGGAGTGCTATGGATGCAAACAACCAACAATTGATCTTAATCTATATAACATATCTGTTGTTGACTACTAGTTTCCTCGACTTTCTTCAAAGCTATTTTTTCTCATCAGTTAATTGTCAAGAGGAATTAGGATTTGCATCCCCCTTAAGAGTCCTCCTGTGGTCAGCTTAATATGAGGTCTTAGCCAATTACTATGTCCCAACAACTTTTGAAAGCCATTTAAAGTAAATAAATAATCTTTTCGTATTTGAATTTTCTATGCCACAATTTATTTAGGATGCAACTGATATTCTAAATATTGAAAAACATATTGTCTTTGAAACTTTTCTGAAGCAACACCCACTCCCCAAAATTTTCATGCTCACTGTATACAAGGAATGGCTCCTAGTAAAACTCCTTCAGATAAATCAGCGAATAAAATGCCATCCATATAATGAATAATAAACAAGGAGAGTTTCAAAGTCCTAACTTCTTGTCCTGAGGCAGTGACTATTTTTTTACATAATGGAGGGCTATTAGACATTCCTTGAGGCTAAACTTTACAAGGATACCACATCATGACCTCTTTAAAATTAAAAGCAGGTACACAAAACTCAAACCTTTTACAATAATCAGGATGCAAAAGAACAGTACAAAAACAATTCTCCAAATCCATGATAATTCTATATGCATTTCCTGGAATGGCAGCTAGAGTAGGCCAGCCAGACTGTAATGCCTCTAGAAGTTCCATTGCCTCATTAACCCTTAGCAAACCCTGAAACAATCTCCACCTGATTGACTTTTTCTTAATTATAAGTATGTGTGAGTTAGGATCCTGAGCCTGTGTTCTAATTGCGAGCTGCAGCCAATGGAACACTGGCTTAGCAGAGCAAAACCACAATTTGGAAAGCAAAACTCAACATCCAACAATCCAGTCTTTCCTAAAATACCAAGCACATCATACCCATGCTACAAAGTTTGGCAAACCCAATCGTTTGCCTCCAATACTTCAAAATTATGGAATGCTCCATGAATTTGTGGGTTATACTTGTGCAGGTGCCATTCTAATATTCTCTCTATTGTTACAATTTTAGAATATGTGCTGCCCATGTGAGCACCTGTAATAACTTTTTAGCTATATATAATTCTCCTGCCTTAACTCCATATGAGTAAAGAATGCTCATTTTCTCTCTATTATATAGTTATAATATTCTATGTCAGGATAATAAGTCTCACTAAAACAGGGATAGCAGGACACAGATTGTTATTATTTCCTCAGGTTAAATCACAGGAAATCTTTATTGTGTTTGGGATGAAGTATTCATAGCTCATTGAAGAGAAATTGCTGTATTATAGCATCCCTTAATAAATTAGTTAGAATACAAACATTCTTTATGGAAAATAAATTGTCTTCTGTGTTCTGTGAATTCATAGATTCTTCTCAGTGATTTAAGAAAATACCTATTCACAAGATATATAATAAAAAATTAAATATTAGCATATTTCCCTAGCATATTTAGCAAATGTCAAGACACTGGCTTGTTAAAATGTCTGAGAGTAATTTATGTGTATGAATAAGATTGTCATAATGACACAGGTTATTTTCTACAAATAAAATAAGCTGATGGAAAATAAGGTTGGTTTAAGAAAAAAAAATCAGTGACAAATTTCACTTTTAGTTCATGTTGGTAAACTTGATTGTCATCCCTCTAGTAAATTGTTTGTTTTCACAACATATTCATGGAGTCTTCTTTTAATGATGTCCCTTTCTGTATTATCAATGATTAATCACATTTTGCAGATCGAACATAGAATATCAAGTCTGAATATGTAGAACTGGAACAAGCTCTTTTCCTTACTAATTATTATTCAGCTCAACAGAACAATTAGATTCTCATGAAGGTCCTAGGACCTCAGACTTTCAATTTATCATTGGCACCAATCCTATGCTAGAGACAGCTACATACCCAAAAGTGATAAAGATATCCATAAACTTTATTCCCTGACTCAATTACTAATACTTCCAGGCATTGTAACTTTTCATCCTTCACATGCATACTCAATTTAGGTTGCCTGAGACCTCAGCAGATATTTTAAACTATACTCAGTCTTTACTTATACCTGTCCTAAATTCAACTGATTGCACATTCTAAATCAAAATTATGCTCAATGTCTGTAAGCAAAATTTTACTTATTCAAGAATCAGGCAGATAAAAATAGTTCTGCTATTTCCCAATTGTTCTAAACCATCATATAGATCACTGGAGGACAGAAAAAATAGTCTTAGATATGTGGATATTATTATAATCTGGAATTTGTCAAGTGGAAATATGCACATGTGTTTGTCCATACTTTCTTCACTATATCGTATGTCACAGTTCAACATGGAGAACATGCTACTCACATTTTACTACACTTTTGCCTCTGAGGATATAGCTAAGATAATCAAGACTGATAAGTTCCCTGCATACTGTTCTCATTTATGACCAAAAATTTTACAATGTTTTCATGTTAAGTACAAAACTGGATACCATGTAACTTAGACTTCTTTTGCTCTGAAGAGATAGCATGGACATAGAGCTCTTATGAAAGATAGCATTTAATTTAGACTTGTTTACAGCTTCAGAAGCTTATTCCATTAATATAATGTCATGCAATATGGGAAGACGCAGGTAGAAATGGTTCTAGGGAAGTAGCGGACAGTTCTACACCCAGAACTACAGAAAGCAGGAAGAAAGAGCCAAGAAGCCTGGATTAGACATTTAAAATCCAAAGCCCAAACTCAGTGACATACTTTCTCCAAAAAGGTTACAGAATTGCTAATAACAAAAACCCAGGTGTCAACACACTAATGAGGATGTGAAGAAAGGGGAGTGCTCCTCATTGCATTTGGAATTAAAAACTGGTTCAACCACTCTGGAAATCAATCTGTCACTTCCTCAGAATATTGGAAATATTTCTTCCTGATGACCCAGCTATACTGCTCCAGGGTATATACCCAAATGATGCTCCACTATAACATAAGGACCCATTGACCACTATGTTAATAGCAGCCTTATTCATCACAGCTTAAAACTAGAAGAAACCTAGATGTCCCTCAATGGAAAATGGATACAGAAAACATTCATTTACATAATGAAATACAATTCAGCTATTTAAATGCAGGACATCAGAAATTTTACAGGCAAATGAGTTATATCTAGAAAGTATTATCCTGAGTGAGGTAACCCAGGTCCAAAATGACATGTCTGGTATGTACTCAATCATAACTCGATATTAGCCAAAATTACAGAATACCCATGATATACCTCAAAGACCATAAGAGGTTAAACTAGAATGAAGGCCCATGTGAAGATGTTTCAATCCTACTTAGAAGGAGGAACAAATTACAGGAGGAATCTTGGTGGGAGAACAAAGAGGAGGTCAAAAGGTTGTGGGGCAGGATGAGGAATGGAAAGAAAAAAGTAAGAAGCCAAGAGAGCCAGTAGAGTGGATAGGAATTTGCCAAGAGTGAGGGGTGAGTGGTGAGTGGTGAATGGTGATGGGTGAGTGATGAATGGTGAGTGTTGATGGGTGAAGGGTGAGTGTTAAGGGGTGAGGTAACCTCTATTAAATCTAAGAGTCTTAGGAAATGAGTGGTTCCAAGAATACCATGTGACTGGCATACACTAAATGTCCAACAGTGAGGAGATTGAACCTGAAGAGACCATCTCAAATAGACAGTATCCACTCTGTTAATATGGGAACACTAACCCACATTCAACATTTTTGACACAGAATTATTTCTGTCAAAAAGAAATTCAGGGACAAAAATGGAGCAGATATTGAAAGAATGGATGAAAAGTAACTGGCCCAACTTTGGAAGACATCAAATTCTGACACTATTACTGATGCTATTGCTGTGACTGCAGACAGGATTCTAAAGTGGTATTTCCCTGAGAGGCTGTACCAGCAGCTGATTTATAGCCAATCATTGGACTAAGGTCAGGGACCCCTATAAAAAGCCATGGGAATGATTGAAAGAATAAATGGGCATGGCAATCTCATAGAAAGACCAACAGTGTCAACTAAGCTGGATCCTTGGGTAGTTCCAGAGACTAAGCAACCAACCAAAGGACATGTATCATGGGCTGGGCTGAGACCCTCTATCACATATGTAGCAGAAGTCTGTTTTTTCTGGCTTCAGTGGGAGAGGATGATACTAATATTTTGGAGACTTGAGATCTAGGGAAGTATGATGCCCATGTGGGGTGGGCAATCACCTTCTTAGATGGGAAAGAGCTGGGACATATTATGAATACCTCTAGGAGGCAGGACTGGGAGCAGACAATATTTGGGATGCAAATAAATGAAAAAAAATAATTTAAAAGTTATTTAGTTTATACACCATTCTTGTTATTGTTATTAGATTTGTATGGATGTAATAGTGAGTTCTCAGTTTTCACATTACATATGTTCCTGGTTCCCCCTCCCAGAAGGGAGAGGAGAGTCTAAATTATATTCTTCAGACCACAGGGTGGTCCATGCAGCTAGGGAGGGCCCAGTGTCCATTGGCCACCTACCTCATCTCCAATCGACCAATTAACTTAAAGGTAACACTGTTCTACCAATCACACTGTGCCTAATGGTGGTTGCCCTGAGAAATGTATAAAAGGCCAACACAGCCTGGAATGCAGACTGTTCTTTTTTCATGAGCAGAGTGGCTCCAGGATGCTGGTTTTAATAAAAATTCCTCTTGCATTTTGCAAAAAAGAAGAAGAAGAAGAAGAAGAAGAAGAAGAAGAAGAAGAAGAAGAAGAGAAAAGAAAAGAAAAGAAAAGAAAAGAAAAGAAAAGAAAAGAAAAGATAAGAGATAATTCCAAAACTGGTCACAAAACTCAAACAAAGACATGGTTTAGACTGGGAGCTAGAGGACGTCCTGTTGACAAAACAAAAGCAATGGTTTTGATAGTTGTGTGTATACACTGAACATACCCTAACATATGTAACTGATACACTAGAAATGCCCTCCTAATCTTTGTGTGCATAATGAGAAAGCAGTAATACCAAGTTTTCTACACCTAGTGTGTAATGAATGGTAAGTTGACAGGGAGAGACTATTGTTGTGGATATGATCAGTGACAAGAGCTGTATTGATATTATGGGCCTGGGTAGTTAGGATTGAAGTCAGAAAATGACATGGTTATAGAGGTGATCAAAAGTTGCTAAAAACAGACCTACAGATGTGCTACTGTTCATTTCCTGTGACTGAAACTTAAACTACTGTAGAAAAGTGCAGAGCAACTGCTGGTCGGTTGTCTGGGAAGGGTAAGTTCAAAAAGAGATTGTAGCAGAATTGAGAACACTAATGTGGAAAAATATTTTATTTTTCTGACTCACAGACTCACAATCACAATGTCAGTACTTGAGATATTACATTTATATAGAACTGTATGGGCAGATGTCATGTGCCTTAAAGTATTGCTTCTTGGCTCTGGCCATAGTTATATCCATTCTCTTCATGGCCAGGCCCATGGTTGTGATGATGCTTAGGTTGGAGAGCATTGTTTTGTACCTTCTCATAGTAGTTGCATATTATCACTCCTATCAGGATCAAAAACTCTTCAATGCTGATATCCATTTCTATTTGATTCAATCCACAAACCATATGGAGCTTAAGAATAAAGAAGTAAACAGAACAAAATGTGGATGTTTAAAACATACATAGAGCCATCCAGCCAGCGGCAGGGGAGCGAGCCTCAGCCAGCTTCCCAGGTGCTCAGACCCAGCCTGCAGAACCAGGCGCCCGAGATATCCTGAGTTTAAGACCTTTGGGGACTCAGGCCTGGAGCTGCAGCTGCACACAGAGTAGCGGTTTGGGTGACAACTGCCGAGCCTGTGCTCTACAGCGGAACCCGAACTCCCTGCAATCAGCGCCATCTCCCGAGCTGTTTCCCATCCAGCAGGCTGCGGGGGAACCAGCCTCAGCCAGCTTCCCAGGTGCTCAGACCCAGCCTGCAGAACCAGGTACCCACTATATCCCGAGTTTAAGACCTTCGGGGACTCAGGCCTGGAACTGGAGCTGTGCACAGAGTAGCGGTTTGGGGGAACCAAGCCTAGCCTGTGCTCTGCGCTCCCAGGGCAGACCCTGAACTCTCTGCACTCAGTGCCATCTTCCCAACTGTTTCCCATCCAGCAGGCTGCAGGGGAGCCAGCCTCAGCCAGCTTCCCAGCAGCTTTGGACCAGCAGGCAGAACCAGATAACTGAGATATCCCAACATTAAGACCTCTGGGAAATCAGGACACCAGACAGCAAACCCTGAACAGGAGCAGTGCAGAGCAGCTGCCCAACAGGCGGAACCAAGTACCTGGGATATCCTGAGTTTGAGACCTTGGGGGACTCAAGCCACCTGTCAGCAATCTGTGAGCAGGAGCCCTGTAGGGCAGTGGTTCAAGTGTCCCAGTCACGGGGAAATAGCCTGACGAGCCCACAGGAGGGTCAAGCACCAGCTAGGAACTACGGGACAAACTAACACCAGTGTTAACCAGATGGCAAAAGGCAAACATAAGATCCTTACTAACAGAAATCAAGGCAGTCTGGCAGAATCCAAACACATTTACCTGACAGCAATAAATCTTGGATACCCCAACACACCAGAAAGAAAAGACTCAGATCTAAAATCACTGGTCAGGATGCTGATAGAGGAACACATACATAAATCTCTTAAAGTAATACATGAGAAAATAGATCAAAATCTAGAAGCCCTTACAAGGCAAACACAATTAAATCTCAGATATCTCAACACACCAGAAGAACAAGACTCAGATCTAAAATCACTGGTAAAATGCTGATAGAGGATCACCTAGATAAATTTCTTAAAGTAATAGAGGAGAAAGTAGATCAAAAGCTAGAAGCCCATACAAGGCAAACACAAAAATCACTTAAAGAAATCCAGGAGAATATAGAGCAAAAAATGAATACCAATAAGGGGGAGAAACAAAAATCACTTAAAGAAATACAAGAGAACATGGGTCAACAATTAGAAGTCATAAAAGAGGAAAATCAAAACTCCCTTAAAGAATTACAGGAAAACACAAACAAGCAATTGAAAGATCTGAGCAAAACCATACAGAATCTAAAAACAGAAGTAGAAACAACTAAGAAATCGCAAAGGGAGACAACGATGGAGATAGAAAACCTTGAGAAGAAATCAGGAGTCATAGATGTAAATATCAACAATAGAATACAAGAGATAGCAGACAGAATCACAGATGCTGAAGACACCATAGGAACCATGAATTCAACAATTAAAGAGTGCAAAATGCAAAAAGCTGGTAACCCAAAACATTCAGGAAATCCAGGACAAAATGAGAAGACCAAACCTAAGGATTATAGGGATAGATGCGAAAGATGATCTACAACTTAACGGGCCAGCAAATATCTTCTACAAAATTATGGAAGAAAACTTCCACAACCTAAAGAGAGAGATGCCCATGAATATACAAGAAGCCTTTAGAACCCCAAGTAGACTGGACAGAACAGAAATACTTCCCGTCACATAATAATCAAAACCCCAAATGTACTAAACAAAGAAAGAATATTAAAGGCAGTAAGAGAAAAAGGACACATGACATATAAAGGAAGACCTATAAGAATTACACCAGACTTCTCACCTGAGACCATGAAAGCTAGAAGATCCTGGACAGACCTCATGCAGACTCTAAGAGAACACAAACTTCAGCCAAACTACTATACCCAGCAAAACTATCAATTGCCATAGATGGGAAACCAAGTTATTCCACGACAAAACCAAATTTGCACGATATTTATCTACAAACGCAGTCATACAAAGGATAATAGGGGAAAAATACCAACACAAGGGTGGAAACTACACCCCAGAAGAAACAAGATAGAACTCCCCCTCATCCAACCCAAAAGAAGAGAAACACTCAAATACAAATAATAATAATAACAACAACAACAACAATAATAATAATAATAATAATAATAATAATGCACAAAATGTCAGGAAGTAATAATTATTATTTCTTAATATCTCTTAATATCAATGGAATCAATTCCCCAATAAAAAGACACAGACTAACAGACTGGATAAGGAAACAGGACCCTACATTTTGCTGCACACAGGAAACACATCTCAGTGTCAAAGACAAACACTACCTTAGAGTAAAAGGCTGGAAGACAGTTTTACAAGCAAATGGTCTCAGGAAACAAGCTTGAGTAGCCATTCTAATATCAGATAAAAATGACTTTCAACCTAAAGTCATTAAAAGAGACCCAAAAGGTCACTTCTTGCTTGTCAAAGGGAAAATCCACCAAGAAGAATTCTAAATACTGAACATCTATGCCCCAAATGTAAGGGCACCCTCATTTGTAAAAGAAACTTTACTAAAGCTTAAAGCACACATTGCACCTAACACAATAATTGTAGGTGACTTCAACACTCCACTGTCCTCAATGGACCGATCAGGAAGGCAGAAAATAAACAGGGAAACCGTGAAACTAACTGAAGCTTTGGAACAATTGGATTTAATATATATATATATATATATATATATATATATATATATATATATATATAAAACATTCCATCCTAAAGCAAAAGAGTATACCTTTTTCTCAGCACCGCACAGTACCTTCTCAAAAATTGATCATAAGATTGTTCACAAGATAGGCCTCAACAAACACAAGAAGACCGAAATAATCCCAAGTCTCCTATCGGATCCCTATGGAGTAAAATTGGTCTTCAATAGCAAGAAGATCAACAGAAAGCCCACATACACATGGAAACTGAACAATACTCTACTCAATGACATCTTGGTCAAGGAAGAAATAAAGAAAGAAATCAAAGACTTCTTAGACTTCAATGAAAATGAAGGTACGACCTAACCAAATCTTTGGGACACAATGAAAGCAGTGCTAAGAGGAAAACTCATAGCCCTGAGTGCCTCCAAAAAGAAAATGAAGAGAGCATACACTAGCAACTTAACAGCACACCTGAAGGCCCTGGAACAAAAAGAAGCTAATTAACCCAGGAGGAGTAGAAGAGAGGAAATCATCAAACTAAGGGCTGAAATCAATCAAGTAGAAACAAAGAGAACCATACAAAGAATCAACAAAACCAAGAGCTGGTTCTTAGACAAAATCAACAAGATAGATAAACCCTTAGCTAGTCTAACCAAAGTGCACAGAGACAGTATCCAAATTAACAAAATTAGAAATGAAAAGTGGGATATAACAACTGAAACTTAGGAAATTCAAAAGATCATCAGATCCTACTACAAAGGCCTATACTCAAAACAACTAGAGAATCTGGAGGAAATGGACAATTTCCTAGACAGATACCAATACCAAAATTAAATCAGCATCAAGTAGATCAGCTAAACAGTCCCATAACCCCTAAAGAAATAGAAGGGGTTATAGAAAGCCTCCCAACCAAAAAAAAAGACGGAACCAGATGGTTTTAGTGCAGAATTCTAAAAGACTTTCAAAGAGGACTTAACACCAATACTCTTCAAACTATTCCACAAAATAAAGACAGAAGGGACACTGCCTAACTCATTCTTCAAAACCACAATTACGCTGATACCTAAACCACAAAATGATCCAACAAAGAAAGAGAACTACAGGCCAATTTCTCTTATGAATATTGATGCAAAAATACTAAATAAAATTATTGCCAACCGAATCCAAGAGCATATCGAAACGATCATTCACCATGATCAAGTAGGCTTCATTCCAGGGATGCAGGGATGGTTCAATATACAGAAATCCATCAATGTAATCCACTACATAAACAAACTAAAAGGAAAAAAGCACATGGTCATCTCATTAGATGCTGAAAAAGCATTCAACAAAATTCAGCATCCTTTCATGCTAAAAGTCTTGGAAAAAGCAGGAATTCAAGGCCCATACCTAAACATAGTAAAAGCAATCTACAGCAAACCAGTAGCCAACATCAAAATAAATGGAGAGAAACTTGAAGCAATCCCACTAAAATCAGGGACTATACAAGGCTGCCCTCTCTCTCCATATCTTTTCAATATAGTACTTGAAGTTCTAGCGAGAGCAATTGGACAAAATAAGGAAGTCATGGGGATACAAATTGCAAAGGAAGAAGTCAAAGTTTCATTATTTGCAGATGATATGATAGTCAACTTAAGCGACCCAAAAAACTCCACCAAAGAACTTGTACAGCTGATAAACAACGTCAGCAAAGTGGCTGGTCATAAAATTAACTCAAGCAAATCACTCACCTTCTTGTACTCAAAGAATAAGCAGGCTGAGAAAGAAGTTGGGGAAATAACACCCTTCACAATAGCCACAAACAACATAAAGTACCTTGGCGTAACTCTAACCAAACAAGCAAATGACCAAAAGTGTAGAAAAAGCTATTAATTATCTATTTCCTCTTGTCCCTTGTCTTTTCTATGTTCCCTCCCACTTTTCCTCCAACCCTGGCTGGTTGTTTTATTCTTTATCTCTGTCTCCCTGTTTGGAATACCCACCCTGATCCTCAAGTTGGCTTGAAAGGAGAATGTCAAATCATTTGATGTTTCTTAATAGCCTTCAGCAAGGCAGTCTGACTGATACAACTCCTTTCCATTCTCTAACAATCAGAGTCTGGAAGAGCATCCATCTGAGCAGAACCAATGGGCTCAAACAGAATCAATTCTTCCATTCTTGATTGTAGAATGATTCTTATCCCATGTTATCCTGGCACTATTAACTGCTTTTATAAGGATAACCTGATAGAATGTTGGTCATAGTTTAAAAAAATTGTAAGAGGTGATAAATGTTTATATTAGCGATGAAGTATTTGATATCAAGAAAGACATTTGCACAAGGCTAGAGGGCTTGTGGGTTACCCAATGGGAACTGATCTCTGATATCCAGGTTCTTGGTGAAGTGAAATTCTAATAATCACTTCTCCTTTGCTAACTGAGAACCCAAGAAACAAGCACATGGGAGGCAGAGGCAAGCACATTAGAATTACAGTAATATAAATTTAAAATCTGCTTGCAATAACAGGTGGAAATTGAAAATGAATGTCTTTTGTGATCTAAAAGTATATAGTTAAAAGTCATAAACATGCCCCACATTATATATATATATATAATCCCCCAACCTTAGGGTTGAAGCAGGGTTTTGTTTTTCTCCTTCATGAAGAATAAAATCACACAACTAAGGAATAAGGAGACCACTGCACACTTGAAACAAATGAAGGAAAAAAGTATTATCAAGAGAAAATGAGTAAATTGGCTGAGTTGTATTTCCCAATTCCTTTTCTATCTCTGTAGCCTTCTACAGACCTATGTGGCAAACTGTTTTTCTGTGATCCCAATTCAATTAAAAAAATTAAAGCTTGCTTTGGGGTTGGAGTGTGGCTCATTTCTCCCTATGTCCATGCATTCTTGTAAAATAAATCCCAAACTTCATGCCTCATATCAGAAAAGAAATCTGATAAGGGACAGAGAATAGCAAATATAAGGGGCTATTCTGTTGTACCTATTCTCGTAATTTTTATTTATTCCATTTGATTCTCTAAAAATTTCATAAGTTATAAATAGTATCTGAAAATCTCTAAGATTGTTACATATATAAAACTTTGTGTCATGATACTTGTAGTCATATTGTATACTAGCTAATCTAAGAATAAGCTGCTTCTAGCTTCCTATATGTTTTTAGGTTTGAGACTGAAGCATGCAAATAGGAAGATGATTTCTCATCTTGGAGTACTTAGTAGATTCTGTCCACAAATTTTTCTGAAATCTGCTATATATAGTAGCAAAAATGTTTATGTTTTCTACCATTCCTATTTGCAACTTCTGAAGTCTTCCAGAACATGATGGCACCTTGAAATAACAAATCAACTTAGATTGTGGTAATGCTAAACACTTGAAAAACTGCCCAATGCCTCTTCTACTACCAGATTCTGCACAAACAATAGACAACTTTTGGATGACTACTTTGTTCTGCGTAGACTGGACTTCTAATATGTTGAAAAATGCAATCCAAAGTTTAGCATCAGACAACAAAAATCAGCTAAAGACTTTCAAATTGCTGTTTTTATGAGACTGAAATGAATAATTTACAGAATTTCAACTCAAAAACCTTACTACTAACACTGCCAAATTCAAAGAAGCTGCACATTTTGAATGGATAAACAAACACCCTAGGAAAATAGACTTACATTGAATTTGAGTGGTTTTTGAGATGACATAGAGGAGGAGAGTTTCCTTTCCCTTTTTAGCCACTGATAGTATAGAAAGTTATGTTGCAAGATTTCTCTGTCTCTATGAACTAGGCATTCAACTCAGAGTCTAGCTCTCATGATTTTATTGACAAAATCAAGCATTTGAGATCCTTTTACAAATAAAACCTGAAGACAAAGTGGGCCAAATAACACAGTATAACACCAAATTCAATGAATCTGAAAGATTTAAAAATGAAGGATAGCCTTGACCTCATTTGCACAGAATGATTTTTTGGTCAGAACACTGACAGCAAGACACTAAGATCACTAAGAGAAGGGACCTAAACTGAAAAGTGTCTGTAAAGCAAAGCACTATCATTCAAACAAAATTACACCAAATAGAATGGGAAAACATTTTAACAATACTAAACTTAATAGAGGACTAATTTGCAAACATAGAAAGAACTCAACATACTGTATATCAAGAAAATCATTAATCCAATTAAAAATGATGTAAGCAGATTTTTTTTACTTTCTCTTTTTTATAGGATATTTTCTTTATTTACATTTCTAATATTATCCCCTTTCCTGGTTTACCATCTGGAAACCCTCCATTCCTTCTCTCCTCCGCTGTTTCTATGAGGATGTTCCACCTCCCAACCACCCTTCTGATTCCCTACCCTGGCATTCTCCTATACTGTGGCATCAAGCCTTCACAGGACAAAGGGCCACTCCTCGCATTCATGTCCAATAAGGCCATCATCTGCTACATATGTGGCTAGAGCCATGGGTTTCTCCATATGTACTCTTTGGTCTAAGCAGAAATTTTAATAAAGAAAACTCAAACATTTAAGAAATAAATATACTTTCAATAACCTTACCAATTATAGAAATACAAATCAAAACTACTGATGGATGTCATCTTATAGCAGTCAGAAATGCTAAGGTCAACAGTACAAGTGAAAGATACATCCGGCTGGAGAGAATGTAGAGATAGGGGAATACAATTCTGTTGCTGGTGTCATGCAAACTTGCATAAGTACTAGAGAAATGAATATGGCAGTTCCTCAGAGTGTTGGGGATCAATCTATCTTGGATTATATCTATATCCTTATGGACATATACTGAAAAAATATGTCATACTATAACAAGGATACTTGCTCAACCATCTTTATTGTGACTTATTCATAATAGCTTGAAAATAGAAACAAACAAGCTATCTTTTGAGAGAAGAATAGATAAAAATAGTATTTTTTACACAATAGAGATGTAATCAACTATTAAATAAAGATGACCACATGAAATTTGTTGAAAGGTAACAACAAAATAATTGAAAATTACCTTCAGTAATATACTAGAGTGAGAATGAGAAATTTGGTATGTATTAATTAGCACATTAATTGTGTAAATTAATGTCCTAACTTCTTTCCTCAACCCAAAAGGAAAACAAATGAAGTACTTTTGTTACAACAAAATTGACTTTATAAAAATGGATTAACAATGAAATAAAAAAATGAAAACAGTCATAACATGGCCCTGATGAAAAGGAAAGGCACTATACTAATCTGTGTTTTCAATTTCAAAGAAAAGGCATGCTTCTAATTGTTTTTGGAAAATAAGTTATGATTCTTGGCCCTGGTCCTTGCCCTATAATTCCGGGGAAATAATACAATTAAAACGAGGACACCATGTTGCCATAGACTGACTCAGTCCAGACACAGACCCGTGGGGGAACCAAGGTCTTTGGTATGCAGGATGGCACTGGTCCGATGAATGACAGACACACCATATGTAGGTTGAGTCTGAATGCACTTTACTGTTCTGAGGCAGGAACTTTTATACACACAAGTTGGCATTACATTACTGAAGAAAAATTGTGTCCAGTGAAGTGATTACAAAGAATGTTTACCATGAGCATCTGGCACATGCTTGGAAGTGGATTTTGATAGAGACAGTGGGATGAAGAATTTATAAGAGAAGATGTAGGATGCTGAAACCAGTGCTGACTGATTCTCTTCTGTTCTTTGCTATGGAACATGTGCAGAAATGAGAACCCAAGCATTTGTTGGCTCTATAGTTTATTAGAATGACTTGTGTCACTGACTATACTTGATAGATATTCTTTTAGGACGAGCACTAAAGGTCCATTGCAAGGCTATTACAAAGCTCTCCTGGAGTGAAATCCAAGGCAGATGTCTTAATAATGCCTCTGGATATGTTTGGTAAACATGACAGGTCATTCTCAGGGGTAACATTGATAGATGTTTTGGGGATATGGTGGGGTTTCTTTCATATTAGTTATGTCTGAGTAATAGTATATAAGAGGTTTGAACAAAGACACACATCTGATGTTGATGGATTGTTCTGTGTCCTAAGTCTTTGGAAGACTATTTTATCTAAGAGTGAAAAATAAGAATGGGAATCCACAGGAGTAATTAGGACAGAAAATCCAGGGAGAATAAAAATTGTCCATTCTCCATACAAACTCTACGTATAAAAATGGAGTCACCATGGCTTTCAGAGAGCCCCTGTCCTTCTAAAGAGAAAGAAACCTCTAGAGTCTCTAATCTTGTGATGGTCTCTTATACATCTGGCCTCAGTAAGATTGTATTTAGAAAAGAAACACATCTTTTATCCAGGGAGTTTCCTGTGAGTTCTGTGGCCCTTAGTAAGGAAACCTAATACAGCTTCCTTCTCAAAGTCAACATTACGAAAAAAACAGCAGCTTCAGAGACCCAAAGAACAGATTCAAAAAAGATCCAGGGCCTTGGAAAATCTGTAACATGCTATTCTGTGTTCTCTCACACAATATTCATATCACACCTTTTAAAAATATGTGAACAGGGAGTCTGCTTACATGCAGAGCTCATTTAACATCATCTGCTGCCAAGTTCATTCATGAAAGGTATAATAGCAGCAAACATAACTTGATATCAGAACAACCATCTTCTTGTTCCATTTTGTTTTCAACATAACATCTTATAATTTCTTTTTTCAGTAGGAGGTTAACAATATCTACATATGGAAGATAAACACTTAGAGTTCTTGTTGCATGTATTCCTTTTCCTTTTCAGTTGTTTGGATTTCTCTGACATTTTTTTAATCAGGAAGGGAATATTTTAAGGATTCAACCCAAGTCCACTGTCATCCAGAGGAAATTACCATGGAAATCATGAACCATTTCCTCAACTTCTCTTTATTAAGAATTTTTCAGTAGGAAGAACAGAAGGGTATGACGCAATTGCAGTCTTACCTCTGAGTTTTCCAGCACAAGTTTCTCAGAGGTCTTCATGAATTTCACTAAATAGATATATCAGCACTTCCACAATGTAGAACATTGCAGCAGATTTACAACTTCTACCTCACAATTAAGGATGTCACAGTCTAGTTACCAGTGACCCAAGGAAAGAAAATAAGGATTCTGAATTTTTTTTGGTTCTAATCCCCTTTTCTCTCAACAGTAGAGCTCTAAGCCGGGCGGTGGTGGCACATACCTTTAATCCCAGCACGTGGGAGGCAGAGGCAGGTGGATTTCTGAGCTCAAGGCCAGCCTGGTCTACAATGTGAGTTCCAGGACAGCCAAGGCTACTCAGAGAAACCCTGTCTCAAAACAAAACAAAACAAAAACAAAAACAGTAGAGTTCTAGCATCTCTCTTCTGACATGGATTCTTTGCAGAAAGACAGCAAGAGAAATAGTTACATGTAGGAGAGCGATGGTGAAGTGTGGACTATATTATGGACTATAGTAAGATGGCTTTTATCTTGATAGGAAAACTCTAGATGTTAAGATATCTGTAGCCGGGCTTGGGGGCGTGTGCCTGTAATCCCAGCACTTGCAAGGCAGAGCAGGCGGATTTCTGAGTTCGAGGCCAGCCTGGTCTACAGAGTGAGTCCCAGGACAGTCAGGACTACACAGAGAAACTCTGTCTAGAAAAACCATATATATATATATATATATATATATATATATATATATATATATGTAGCCCTAGTAACTGCAGATATATATATATATCTGCAGTTACTAGGGCCATATTGATGGGCTTAAACAGAGGCATTAAGACTGATGTCAGAGATCTGACATGGTTATGGAGATGATCAAACGTGACTTGAAACAGATGTACAAGTAGGTTATTGATCATTTGTTTAGGACTGAATGGAAAAATTAAAGAACACTACAGGAGTGCAGAGTAACTTAGCTGCCTGGAAAAGACATGTGCCAAAATACACAACAGTAGCATTAAGAATATTGGTTGGAAACAGATTTTATTTCACGGATCCCTACACCAACATCCAAATTATTAATGCCTGTGATACTACATTTCTGTACCACTGGTCAGACTGTGGCCAGGTACTTGAAGTTGAGCTTTGTGCTGCTGACCATTGCTATGTCCATCATCTTCAAGGCCAGGACAATGGCTGTGAAGATGGTAGTATTAGAGAACATTGCTGTTCATCTTCTGGTAGTACATGATTTCCATTCTTCCTACCAGGTCCCAAGCCTCCTCAAAGTTGACCTTTTTCTCCAATATGTCAAGAAATTCAAATCCAACATCAACCTTGAATATGAGAAGAGAGATGGCTGTCAGCATGACTATGCTTCAAGAAGATGGACAGGGACAACACTGACTGACCACATGGTAAGGGCATAGGAAAACTGTCCATGAATCCTACTGAAAAATAAAAGTTAACACCTGAGTACTCATATTGAATCACTCTAACCATGGGCTAAAGCTTTCAAATTTGGTCCTGGAAGCCCTCCAAATTTATTGCTAGAATTCTGTTTTGCAGAAGAAGTTAACAAAATTAGTAAGTCTAGAAACATCCTACATTCATCCTTGTAAAAGGAAGGCAGTAGAAAACTGACCTGTATAAAGGGAAATATTTTATTTTTTTGCATTTGAAGAGGCTAAGGACATTTGAAAGGAAAAGAAAAGGAATATACACCAAAACCTCAGTTGGAGGAGACTGTACTCCTTCAACTCTTCTCAGTACTTCTCCCTCATAATTTCCCCTGGAGGCAATTAGTTTAGTGGATCTCACTCAGGTCTCCTACTGGGAATCACTGAGGAAAATATCTCTATTTAGGCTCTGGAAGATACGATATTTTCTATGTTCTAAAGTGTGTTGCAATCTGTGTGCAGGAGATTCATGTTAGGAGGCTCAAGAGTAGTGATAGATCTTAATGAGTTTAAGTGCTCCACCAGCTGCAGAATTTTGATTCTTTGGTTAGGACTTCTTGGGTAAGCCTCTTCCAGAACAAAAGTTTCGAATCATTCAGGTGTGAGGTCATGAAGTAGACTTCATGTAAGAATATAACGATGGACAACCACACTCTGAGATAAAGTGTGTACCCTCTGCATGTGCCCTTATGTAGCACTCTAATAGTATGAGTTACATTTTTATGGCAAGCATTCCTTGGGGCTATAAATACAGTTCAGTTGTTAGGAACACTTGTTGCTTTTGCTGAGAACATGGGTTTAGTACTTATGTTGGAGCACAAACATCTGTTTTCCAATAAATAAGTCCTCTCTCTCTCTCTCTCTCTCTCTCTCTCTCTCTCTCTCTCTCTCTCTCATATGCATGCACATGTACATGCATACACACATACATAGAGAGAGAGAGAGAGAGAGAGAGAGAGAGAGAGAGAGAGAGAGAGTAAGAAAGAGCAAGAGGGAGAAAGAGAGAGGAGAGGTTTTTGTGCATACATATATCACAGGCAAAACAATAATACACATAAAATAAAATTAATTGAAATAAAATTAGTACACTTGACAAAGGAAATAAAAGCAATTGTCTGCATTACTAATAAAGTACAAAGAAGAAAATTTCCATTTGAAAGGTGTCCAAAAACCTTGCCCAGAGATGTCAGAACTCAGATATGAAATAGAGAGTGGAATATGAATGTTATTTGTCTCTACACAAGCCTCTACTTTTTCAGAATGTACTTTCCACATGTGCTTTATTCCTGTATTTTCTTCTCTAGATCTCCAGGATGAGAGCAGGCCCTAATCTGTCCAAAGTCCAGAGCTGATGTTTAGTGTTACTCCACTGCCTAGTCAAACAGCATTGTGGAAAGTGTCTCTTAATAAGAACCTGCCCTCAGGACAAGAGTTCCCAATTTGTGGGATGGTAAAACCATGTCAAGAGCTTGGTGGGTAAAGTGGGTTGAGATCTGACAACTCAGTAGACACACACCTGAGACTTAGGTGACTTCCTTCTCCCTGCCATATTCCTGGCCTGGAACACCTGCCACACTTTCCACATCAGGAAAATGGCCTATAGTCACATATTCCCAGAACCGCTACTAATGAAGTGACTAGAGTCTCTGAGGGCTTAGTCAACAAACATCTCTTCCCAGACATTCCTCCCTACAAAAGAAACTTAATCTCAGGTTCACAGTGAGAAGTTGGTATGGGATATATGATATGCATCCATTTTCTGCCATAAACAGACAAGAAACAGCTTAGAAACTTTGACGGTCTCTTTCATCTACCACTGCCATGGGAAATTTGGAAAAGGTCTCCACCTAAAAAGTCACAGCTAAATATCCCACAGAAGGCCCATCTGAAGTCTTAAACAATCACTCAACAAATTAAGAGTGGGAGCTACCCTTTTCACCTAGCCCGGGGCTAGATATCAATCTCCAGCCTGAGGGCCCCTACTAGATTCAGCTCTTCTGCATCTCCCAGCAGTGCCTGGATCTCCAAGAGTCAGAATCATAAGGCCCCAGTGTCTTTGTAGGCCTGACCAAACCTTGAGCTGCAGTCCTCCCTTATCTCAGACTGCATTTTGCACATTTGGAGAGGTGTCCTGGCACACACCTGAAGCCCAACACATGCTCAGCAACAGTGCTTGGAGATCCAGTCAAGCAATTCCCATAGTTTGACTCCCCTGAAACACTGCCCAGCAGCTGGTGTGAATGACACACATAACATGTGTTAGTAGAAGGATAATTTCTTTTACCACACAGAGTCTCCTGTTCTTTGATCAAGGAAAATAACCCTGTCTATTCTTAGGCACTGAGTGCTTTGGTTTACTGTGTTTTTAATTTTGTATGTCTGTCATTGGTGGATGCCTATATGAGTCTGTCTTGAACATGCTGTCTCACAGTGCAATGAGACTGCAGTTTGTCAATTATCAATATCTAATCATGAGCACAACAGTAACTGAGGGCTGGTTGACCATAAATAGAATGTAGTTGAAATTTCTCTTTGATTATTCCATGCATTGGAATAAGATCTACCTTGACGAATTTTTCCCCCAGTGGAGTCTAAAATCTTCTAATCATATTTAATTTTATGTAATTGATTATATAGAGATCGTGTTTTTTTATATCTGTAATCCATTTTTTATTGGATTTATTCTTTATTTACATTTCATTTCGCTTTTCCTGGTCCCTGCCCCTCAAAGTCCCTTATGCCCTTTTCCCTCTCCCTATTCCTCCATGCTCCCCACCCCACTTCCCTGTTCTGGTATTCTCCTACACTGATGCATTGGCCTTTCCAGATCCAGGGACTATTCCTTCCTTCTTCTCAGACATTATTTGGTATGTGGATTGTGTCTTTGGTGTTCCAATATTCTAGGCTAATATCCACCCATCAGTGAGTACATACCATGGGTATTCTTTTGAGACTGGGTTACATCACTTAGTATGATGTTCTCCACCTCCAACCATTTCTCTAAGAATTCTCTGAATTCATTGCTTCTAATGGCTGAATAGTATTCCATTGTGTATATATACCACAATTTTTGTATCCATTCCTCTGTTGAGGGACATCTGGGTCCTTTCCAGCTTCTGGCTATTATAAATAAGGCTTCTATGAACATAGTGGTGCATGTATCCTTATTACATGCTGGGGAATCTTCTGGGTATATGCCCAGGAGTGGTATGGCTGGGTCCTCCAGAAGTATCATGCCCAGTTTTATGAAGAAACTCCAAACTGATATCCAGAGTTGTTGTATCAGCTAGCAATCCCACCAGCAGTGGAGTAGTGTTCAGCTTTCTCCACATCCACACCAACACCTGCTGTCTCCTGACTTTTTAATCTTAGCCATTCTGACTGGTGTGAGGTGAAATCTCAGGATTGTTTCATTTGCATTTCCTTAATGACTAATGATGTTGAACATGTCTTAATGTGCTTCTCAGCCATCCAAAGTTCTTCAGGTGAAAACTTTGTTTAGCTCTGTACCCCATTTTTGATAGGGTTATTTGGTTTTCAGTGGTCGATCATTCACCATGATCAGGTTGCCTTCATCCCAGGGATGCAGGGATGGTTCAATATACAGAAACCCATCAATGCAAGCCACTACATAAACAAACTAAAAGAAAAAATAACACATGGTCATCTCATTGGATGCTGAAAAAGCATTTGACAAAATTCAGCATCCTTTCAGGCTAAAAGTCTTGGAAAGAACAGGAATACAAGTCCCATACCTAAACATAGTAAAAGTAATTTACAGCAGACTGTTAGCCAATATCAAAGTAAATGGAGAGAAACTTGAAGCAATCCCACTAATCACTGATTAGAAAACGCTGCCCCCTCTTAACATATCTTTTCAATGTAGTACTTGAGGTACTAGCTAGAACAATTCGACAACCTAAGGAAGTCAAAGAAATACAAATTGGAAAGAAAGAAGACAAATTATCACTATTTATCACTGCGCATTTCTTGGATACCGTAATTTCACGCAGCCAAGCTGCAATCCAGGCGAAGGCTGTGTGATATTTACTGGGGAAAGCCTTGTTTGGCAGGGCTGTCCAAGATGAATGCCGCTGTGGGCCTCCTTGGCTGCAGATAGAGCTGAGCTGAAATTTCTCATGGCAAGCTGTTAACCCTTTATCTGACCTGTTCTTTTACTTACGAGATGTCCCTGCCAGCCGGAGGTGCGAGCATCCAGGCGTGACAGTTCACTCAGAGTTTATTCTTTGAACTACAGTACTGGCCATGATTTATCCTCTGGAGATCCATTGCTTTGCTTTTAATTAGCTGTACAGTTATTACCTAGATACATTAAAGAATTAACCTCCCAACAATTTATATTATCTGTATGGTTAGCTGGTCTTTGGCACTCTGACATGGAAACCTTCAGTTAAGTAAAGTTTCAAAATAAGCCTGAGAAAGTCTCACAAAAAGATAAACAAAACATAGTGTAGTCTCTGACTCTTGAATTACTAATTTATTATTGACTACAGAGGGACGCGATAACCTTGTGTGTAATCTCTGACGTTCATGCCTGATTCATTTGTATTTCCTTGTGCCAGTTACTCATGGTAACCATTCTTTGTAAACATTTCACTGTAATACCAACTTAGGGTGTATAAATGTTCCTGCCTCAGAACAGTAAAGTGCATTCAGACGCATTCAGATCTTGTGTGTGTCTGTCTGTCATTCGCCGGACCTGTACCTTCCTGCATACCAAAGACCCTGATTCCCCACGGGAGTGTGTGTTCCGACTGAGTCGGTCCGTGGCAACTATTCACGGATGGTATGATAGTATACTTAAGTGATCCAAAAACCTCCACCAGAGAACTCCTACAGCTGCTAAACAACTTCAGAAAAGTGGCTGGTTATAAAATCAACTCAAGCAAATCAGTAGCCTTCCTATACTCAAAGGATAAGCAGTCTGAGAAAGAAATTAGGAAATGACACCCTTCACAATAGCCACAAGCAATATAAGTTATCTTGGAGTGACTCCATCCAAACAAGTGAAAGATCTGTATGTCAGGAACTTCAAGTCCTCGAAGAAAGAAATGGAGGAAGGCCTCAGAAAATGGAAAAAAAAATCTTCCATGCTCATGGGTTGGCAGGATTAATATAGTTAAAATGGCAATCTTGCCAAAAGCAATATACAGATTCAACACACCCTCCATCAAAATCCCAACTCAGTTCTTCATAGAATTAGAAAGAGCAATTCTCAAATTCATCTGGAAAAAAACCAGGATAGCTAAAGCTATTATCAACAGCAAAAGAACTTCTGGGGGGAATCATTATTCCAGACTTCAATCAATACTACAGAGCAGTAGTGTTAAATATTGAATAGTATTGGTATAGTGACAGGGAGGTGGATCAATGGAATAGGATTGAAGACCCAGAATTGACCCCACACATCTATGGCCAATTGATCTTTGACAAAGGAGCTGAAAACATACAGTGGAAGAAAAATAGCCTTTTCAACAAATGGTGCTTCATCAACTGGAGTTCAGCATGCAGCAGAATGAGAATTGATCCACTCTTATCTCCTTGTACTAAGATCAACTCCAAGTGGATCAAGGGCCTCCACGTAAAACCAGACACACTGAAACTAATAGAAAAGAAACTGGGGCAAAACCTTGAGGACATTGGCTCAAGGGAAATTTCCTGACCAGAACACCAATAGCTTATGTGCTAAGATCAAGAATAGACAAATGGGACCTCATAAAATTACAAAGTTTCTGTAAGGCAAAAGACACTGTCAGAAGGACAAATCGGCAACCAACAAATTTGGAAAAGATCTTCACCAACCCTACATCTGAAAGAGGGCTAATATCCAATGTATACAAAGAACTCAAGAAGTTAGATGAATTCTTTAATTCATTTTTCATCAACTCTTGGAATTCCAGCTCAGATCCCAAGCCAACATTTTGAGATTCCAGACCATAGTTTTCAAATATATGTATGAATGACATTAAATTGTCTTCAGCTGTGGACAATCCTTGGTCCATCTTAAACTATTTGAGAAGTGGAATCAAAATTGTATTAAGAAGAATGACCATAGCCAGGTGGTGGTAGTGCAGGCCTTTAATCCCAGCACTTGGGAGTCAGAGGCAAGTGGATTTTTGATTTTGAGTTCGAAGACATCCAGAGCTACACAGAGAAACCCTGTCTTGAAAAGCCAAAAACCAAAAACTAAAAAAAAGAAGAAGAAGAAGAATGAAGATTCAATTATCTGATATCTCCCTTTGAGCAACTACCAGGATAAAACTTGAGAAAAACATCAAATCATCAAATGAAATGAAAGCCAGTGTTACCAATGTTTGGAAGAAACTTGTTAGTCAGAAGTAAAACAATGACTTTTTAGCTTCTGTAAAATATTGAAAAGTATGAGTTTGTAACACAAAACTCTTAGACATTGTAAAGAAAGCAACAAACAAGTCAAGGTCAAAAGCAAGTGCTTCCAGGAGGGTTTGGAAGAATGTTGGGAAAAGAAATAAAATATCAGATACCCCTGTTTGGGGTATCTGGAGCTCACTTACAAAAGCTGAAGTGCCACACAGAGTGCATGAAAGAGGAGGAGCAGGCCAGCATTTATAGGTATGCCCTAGGTGGATAGATGACTCTACCAGAGAAAGACTGAATCACAAGTGAATAGTTTACTAACCTGGCCAAGAATTGTTTTATAGCAGAATCAAACATTCTCTCTCTCTCTCTCTCTCTCTCTCTCTCTCTCTCTCTCTCTCTCTCTCTCTCTCTTTCTCTCCTCTCTCTTCCCCCTCTCTTTCTCTCTCTATCTGTCTCTCATACACACACATCTCTATCTATCTATCTATCTATCTATCTATCTATCTATCTATCTATCTACCAATCATCTCTGTCTTCCCAGCTCCTTATATACCTACCTTCAAATTTCCCTCTATCCCTAGCTTGCTTTCTGATTGCCTCTCTCTGTTTGTCTTTATGTCTGTCTCTCTGTCTCTCAGACTATTGCCTGAGCCTAGGCCCAATGATTACCCCTCCTGCAATAAGGACCGATTCCAGGGGAAGCAATTCTACTGACTGTCTTTAAGGTTTTGGACAATCTTGCCTAAAATGTTGTATGCTCCCATACTGAAAACATTCCCTATCACCTAGGTGCTGTGAAAGCATAATTTCTACTCTAGTCCCCTTCAAGGCAGCAGCCTTAGCTAGAACCCGATTGTATGAGGGTCCAATTTCTGCCCAAAGATTAATATAAGCCTATCTTTGCATTATTTGGCTGGATGGCTGTGTAGCAGATCACATTAGCATTATCATAAGCCAATTTTGTAACAAAAGAAACCCCTGATAAAGGGTCTACAAAAATTCTACTCACAATTCATTTTTGTCTATCTACAAATTCCTGAAACAGTTCATCAGGAGCCTGTTTGATACCAAAGGAATTCCCACTAAGATCTCCATTACAATCTTTGGAACTTAAATTTTGCTTCTAGGACTGTATCCAAAAAATGTTGTTTAAAAATGGCAGCAGGCCCATACTGGCCACAACTTTTTGTAACTTTTATTACTCTTGAAATCATCCTATTACAAAATATGGGTGACTTAAGACTTGTGAGCTTGTGATCATACTGCATACTGCAGTCAACGGAACACTGGCAATTTTACCATAATATTCTTTTGCAATACTAGAGCATAACCACAATTTTTTAAAACAGAACATAATTTCAAACAATCCATTCTCTTTAAATATCAATAATAAAACCATTACTTTCATGTTACAAGGGTTGACTGCCAGTTCTTATATATGAATTCTTGACAGTGCAATTTTTAATATTTTATTAAAGTTAAAATGTTTTAAATCTTATCCCTTATAAGTCTAGTTTCTAGGATAATGATCACATAAAACATCTTCCCAATTTAGAAGTATCTTTTGAGGCCTGATTTCCTGGGCTGGTTTTTGTCATGTGTTGTTTAAAATGACTCCAACCCTGAGTTACCAGTTTTAAACTAACCTTCTTTACCAACATTACACTTTTTTCATCATACCCAATAACTTTTTTTTTATTTTTTTTATTGTACAAAAACTTCAGTCGTTTTTTCATTTTCATGCTTTAAATACAGTATCTTTAGAACTATTTTGTTTAAAATTATAAACATCACCACCATCAGCAAGAAATGCACACACCTTTACAATCATTAGTTAGATATTAATATGTTTAAAATGCACTCAGAATGCAATATTTTACAATAACCTCAAATAAAATCATGTGTGGATTATTTTTCTATCCCATGTGTGGTTTTCTATAATACTTTGTTGTTTTAAAATTATACAGAGGTTTCAGATATTCTACAAAATATCAAGTTTTACTTTTATTTAAATTACTTATGCTTAGTCTGTGTGTGTGTGTGTGTGTGTGTGTGTGTGTGACTTCATGCACATATGTATTTGTGTATTTGGTGTTGGTATTTATCCTTCTAGCACATATGATTTATGAGCCATGAGCTATATTTTCATCGAGAAGTGACTAACTACAGTCTGAGCAAATGCACACATTGGTTCCATACAATTTAGATTACAATCAGAATAACAGAGAAGTTCTTCCACATTCTAAGATGTTTTTGCATAATTCTTAGTCTATAGATAGCAAGATGTAAAATTAGTTAGTGTTCCATAAAGTTCAAGTAACCTGTCATGTTGCAATAGGGTCCTGGATGAATCTTCAGCAAAACATACACACACACACACACACACACACACACACACAGAGAGAGAGAGAGAGAGAGAGAGAGAGAGAGAAACACACACGCACACATACACACAAAAATTAGTTTCAGGTTAATAGGTTATGCCCAGCAGTTAGAAGACAATAAATAAAACCTCTGTGAAAGAGATGGATTATGAAGTGGTTTCCTTTTTTTCTCAGTTCAAAGCTGCTTATGGATAGCACAGGGACACTTGTGATGTTTCTTATTTAAGGGACTGTTTCTTAGGCACTAACAACACTTATTGCAGATAGCTGATAGTTTAGAAACTATCTTCATAAAGACATACCTATATACTCACAATCATACACTATAGTAATGTATTAGAATTCCAGTACATCAGTGGTACCTTCTCAGATTCCTATCACTTGATTCCATGCTATTTACTTCTTGCTGTCTTCCTAGGTCTCTGTAGAAGATTCTGTGAGAGGCAGTAGAGAGCAAAAAATACAAGCACCTTGCTTGATTTGAGAGTATTAAGCAATGGAGGAATTCTAAAATACTCATTATTGCTTCCTAGTTCTATAACCATTACAGATTTCATTATTGTATGTCTGTATACAACCTAAATATATACAAAGCATGATATGGAGAGAGTACTTACTCATCTTTTGTTTGTTTTTTTTTTGATTTTTTTATTGTATATATTCTATATTTACAATTCATTTCCCTTTTTCTGGTTCCCCACCCCCAAAGGTCCCACATGTCCTTTTCCCTCCCCCTGCTCCCGCATCCACCCCCTCCCACTTTACTGTTCTTGTACTCTCCCACAATGATGTTTTGGTCCATTCTAGCACCAGTGTCCACTCCTTTCTTCTTGTGAGACATCACTTGATATGTGATTTGTGTCTTTGGTGTTCCAAGCTTCTAGGCTAATATCCACTTATCAGTGACTGTATACCATGGGTATTCTTTTGAGACTGGGTCACCTCACTTAGTATGACGTTCTCCAGCTCCATCCATTTCTCTAAGAATTTCATGAATTCATTGTTTCTAATGGCTGAATAGTACTCCATTGTGTATATATACCACATTTTTTTGTATCCATTCCTCTGTTGAGGGACATCTGGGTTCTTTCCAGCTTCTGGCTATTATATATAAGGCTGCTATGAACATAGTGGAGCATGTATCCTTATTGCATGCTGGTGAATCTTCTGGGTATATTTCCAGGAGTGGTATGGCTGGGTCCTCCGGAAGTATCACGCCCAGTTTTCTGAGGAACCGCCATACTGATTTCCAGAGTGGTTGTACCAGCTTGCATTCCCACCAGCAGTGGAGGAGTGTTCCTCTTTCTCCACATCCTCGCCAACACCTGATGTCTTCTGAGTTTTTAATCTTAGCCATTCTGACTGGTGTGAGGTGAAATCTCAGGGTTGTTTTAATTTGCATTTCCCTAATGACTAGTGATGTTGAACATTTTTTAAGGTGTTTCTCAGCCATCCTAATTTCTTCAGGTGAAAAGTCTCTGTTTAGCTCTGTACCCCATTTTTGGATAGGGTTATTTGGTTTTCTGGGGTCTAACCTCTTGAGTTCTTTGTATACATTGGAGATTAGCCCTCTGTCGAATGTGGGGTTGGTGAAGATTTTTTTCCCAATTTGTTGGTTGCCGATTTATCCTTTTGACAGTGTCTTTTGCCTTACAGAAACTTTGTAGTTTTATGAGGTCCCATTTGTCTATTCTTGCTCTTAGAGCATAAGCAATTGGTGTTCTGTTCAGGAATTTTTCCCCTGAGCCAATGTCCTCAAGGGTCTTCCCCAGTTTCTTTTCTATTAGTTTTAGTGTGTCTGGTTTTATGTGGAGGTCTTTGATCTACTTGGAGTTGAGCTTGGTGCAAGAAGATAAGAGTGGATCAATTCTCATTCTTCTGCATGTTGACCTCCAGTTGAGCCAGCACCATCTGTTGAAAAGGCTATCTTTTTTCCACTGGATGTTTTCAGCTCCTTTGTCAAAGATCAATTGGCCATATATGTGTGGGTTCAATTCTGGGTCTTCGATCCTATTCTATTGATCCGCTTCCCTGTCACTGAACCAATACCATGCAGTTTTTAATACCACTGCTCTGTAATATTGCTTGAGGTCCGGGATATTGATTTCCCCAGAAGTTCTTTTGTTGTTGATGATAGTTTTAGCTATCCTGTTTTTTTTTTTTGTTGTTGTTGTTATTCCAGATGAATTTGAGAATTGCTCTTTCTAGCTCTATGAAGAACTGAGTTGGGATTTTGATGGGAATTGCATTGAATCTGTATATTGCTTTGGGCAAGATTGCCATTTTGACTATATTAGTCCTGCCAACCCACGAGCATGGAAGATTTCCCCATTTTCTGATGTCTTCTTCAATTTCCCTCTTCAGAGACCTGAAGATTTGTCGTATAAATCTTTCACATGTTTGGTTAGAGTCACTCCAAGATACTTTATATCATTTGTGGCTATTGTGAAGGGTGTCATTTCCCTAATTTCTTTCTCGGCCTGCTTATCCTTCGCGTATAAGAAGGCTACTGATTTACTTGAGTTGATTTTATAGCCAGCCACTTTGCTGAAGTTGTTTATCAGTTGCAGGAGTTCTCTGGTGGAGGTTTTTGGGTCACTTAAGTAAACTATCATATCATCTGCAAATAGTGATAGTTTGACTTCTTCCTTTCCGATTTGTATCCCTTTGACTTCCCTCTGTTGTGGAATTGCTCTAGCTAGTACCTCAAGTACTATATTGAAGAGATATGGCGATAGAGGACAGCCTTGTCTAGTCCCTGATTTTAGAGGGATTGCTTTGAGTTTTTCAACGTTTACCTTGATGTTGGCTATTGGTCTGCTGTATATTGCTTTTACTATGTTTAGATATGGGCCTTGAATTCCTGTTCTTTCTAGGACCTTTAGCATGAAAGGATGCTGAATTTTGTCAAATGCTTTTTCAGCATCCAATGAGATGACCATGTGTTTTTTTTTTTTTTTTTGAGTTTGTTTATGTAGTGGATTACGTTGATGGGTTTCCGTATATTGAACCATCCCTGCATCCCTGGGATGAAGCCAACTTGATCATGGTGAATGATCGTTTTGATGTGTTCTTGGATTCGGTTGGCAAGTATTTTGTTTAGTATTTTTGCATCGATATTCATAAGAGAAATTGGCCTGTAGTTCTCTTTCTTAGTTGGATCTTTGTGTGGTTTTGGTATCAGGGTAATTGTGGCTTCATAGAATGAGTTGGGTAGTGTTCCTTCTGTTTCTATTTTGTGGAATAATTTGAAGAGTATCGGTATCAGGACTTCTTTGATGGTCTGATAGAATTCTGCACTAAAACCGTCTGGTCCTGTGCTCTTTTTGGTTGGAAGACTGTCTATGACCCCTTCTATTTCTTTGGGGTTTATGGGTCTATTTAGACGATCTATTTGATCCTGGTTTAATTTTGGTATTTGGTAACTGTCGAGAAAATTGTCCATTTCCTCCAGATTCTCCAGTTGTGTTGAGTATAGCTTTTTGTAGTAGCATCTGATGATTTTTTGAAATTCCTCAGTTTCTGTTGTTATATCTCCCTTTTCATTTCTAATTTTGTTAATTTGAATACTGTCTCTGTGCCCTTTAGTAAGTCTGGCTAGGGGTTTATCTATCTTGTTGATCTTCTCAAAGAAACAGCTCCTGGTTTTGTTGATTCTTTGTATGGTTCCCTTTGTTTCAACTTGATTGATTTCAGCCCTGAGTTTGATGATTTCCTGTCTTCTACTCCTCCTGGATGAAATTGCTTCTTTTTGTTCCAGAGCTTTCAAGTGCGCCATTAAGATGCTAGTATATGCTCTCTCCTGTTTCTTTTTGGAGACACTAAGGGCTATGAGTTTTCCTCTAAGCACTGCTTTCACTGTGTCCCATAGATTTGGGTATGTTGTGCCTTCATTTTCATTAAGTTCTAAGAATTCTTTGATTTCTTTCTTTATTTCTTCCTGGACTAATGTATCATTGAGTAGAAAATTGTTCAGCCTCCAAGCGTATGGGGATTTTCTGTTGTTTTTGTTGCTATTGAAGAACACTCTTACTCCATGGTGATCTGATTAGAGGCATGGGATTAGTTCGATCTTTTTATATTTGTTGAGATCTGTCTTGTGTCCAATTATATGGTCGATTTTGGAGAAGGTACCATGAGGAGCTGAGAAAAAGGTATAGTCTTTTGCTTTAGGGTGAAATGTTCTATATATATATATATATATATATATATATATATATATATATATGTTAAATCCAATTGCTCCAAAGTTTCGATGAGTTTCTCCGTGTCTCTGTTTAGTTTCTGTTTTCCTGGTCGGTCCACTGTGGATAGTGGAGTATTGAGGTCCCCCACAATCATTGTTTTAGGTGCAATGTGTGCTTTGAGCTTTAGTAAGGTTTCTTTTACAAATGAGGGTGCCTTTACATTTGGAGCATAGATGTTTAGAATTGTGAGTTCCTCTTGGTGGATTCTTCCTTTGACTAGCAGGAAGTGACCTTCTGTGTCTCTTTTGATGACTTTGGGTTGAAAGTCAATTTTATCTGATATTAAAATGGCTACTCCAGCTTGCTTCCTGTGACCATTTGCTTGCAAAATTGTCTTCCATCCTTTTACTCTAAGGTAGTGTTTGTCTTTGACTCTGAGGTGTGTTTCCTGTAAGCAGCAAAATGTAGGGTTCTGTTTCCGTATCCAGTCTGTTAGTCTATGTCTTTTTATTGGGGAGTTGAGTCCATTGATGTTAAGAGATATTAAGGAATAGAGATTATTACTTCCTGAAATTTTTGATGTTATTTTTGTTTTTGAGTAGTTATCTTCCTTTGAGTTTGATGGAAGAAGTTTACTGTCTTGCTTTTTCTTGGGTGCCATTTCCTTCCTTGTGTTGGAGTTTTCCTCCTATTATTCTTTGTAGAGCTGAGTTAGTGGAAAGATATTGTGTAAATTTGGTCCTGTCATGGAATATTTTAATTTCTCCATCTATGTTGATTGAGAGTTTTGCTGGGTATATTAGTCTTGGCTGACATTTGTTTTCTTTTAGGGTCTGCATGAGGTCTGCCCAGGATCTTCTAGCTTTCATGGTATCTGGAGAGAAGTCTGGTGTGATTCTGATAGGTCTTCCTTTATATGTTACTTGGCCCTTTTCTCTTACTGCCTTTAATATTCTTTCTTTGTTTAGTACATTTGGGGTTTTGATTATTATGTGATGAGAGGTGTTTCTGTTCCGGTCCAGTCTGTTTGGAGTTCTGTAGGCTTCTTGTACATTCATGGGCATCTCTCTCTTTAAGTTAGGAAAGTTTTCTTCCATAATTTTGTTAAAGATATCTGCTGGCCCTTTAAGTTGTAGATCTTCACTCTCATCTATCCCTATAATCCTTAGGTTTGGTCTTCTCATTGTGTCCTGGATTTCCTGGATGTTTTGGGTTACAAGCCTTTTCGATTTTGCGTTTTCTTTGACTGTGGAGTCAATGGTTACTATGTTATCTTCAGCATCAGAGATTCTTATTTCTATCTCTTGTATTCTGTTGTTTATATTTGCATCTATGACCCCTGTTTTCTTCCCAAGGTTTTCTATCTCCAAGGTTGCCTCCTTTTGTGATTTCTTAGTTGTTTCTACCTCTGTGTTCAGATATTGGATTGTTTTGCTCAGTTCCATCATTTGTTTGTTTGTGTTTTCATGTAATTCTTTAATATATTTTTGTGCTCCCTCTTTCATGACTTCTGCCTGTTGTTTCAAGTTCTCCTGCATTTCTTTAACTGATTTTCTCATTTCCTCTTTATTGGTTTCTGTCTGATGGCCCATATTCTCCTGGAGTTCTTTAAGTGTTTTTTGTGTTTGGATTGTAAGAGCTTCTACTCTATTGATGTTCCCCTGCATTTCTTTAAGAGTTTTGTTTATGTCCTTTTTGTGTTCCTCTAGGAGCATCATGACCTGTGCTTTTATATCTAACTCTTGTTTTTCTGGTGTGCTGGGGTATCCTGGACTTGCTGTGGTTGGCGAATTGGGTTCAGATGGTGCCATATTGCCTTGATTTCTGTTAATAACGTTCCTACGTTTGCCTTTTGCCATCTCTTTATCTCTGGCGTTAGTTGGTCTTATTGTAGATGGCGCCCTGCTGAAAGCACAGCATGCCTGTCCCCAGGAGACAGATCCCTTCTGGCAGCTTGTCTGTGCTGGACTATGCTCGCTCTGAGTCCTGGCCCCTGACTCCAGCTGATAGAGTTCAGAGCTATGCCCCGAGGCGGCCCGGTGGCCCCTCACTGCTAGTCCGCTCAGAGAGCTGGTCCTGGCCTGTAGTCTGCACCCGCAGCTGAGCCACCCAATAACTTTTAAGCCAATACTCTATAACTAAGTCATGCAGAAGATACTTATACATTTGAAACAAATCAGAAACAAAATGAAGCAGCTACACACATTTTATAAATTTAGACCAAACAAATATTTTATATTTTCTAACTGTAATTTCAAGAGTGGAGCTCCGCTGAACAAAATAATCACAATTACATAATTTTTTTTTTAGGAGATACAGCCTCTAGCTCCTTTATCATAGCAGCCGAGAAGCTACTAGTCTCTGTAAGATCCACTTGTACAGAAAAGCTCCTTGAAGGGCTTCTCAGCTGTGCTAGACTCCTCACTACAGGTGCTCATCTCCAAAGGCCAATTGAGACTACTTTTTATTTACTTTTATTTTTCTGTTTTTATGAAATTCATTAAAACTAAATCAAAGGGTGAAAAACCAACAGAGAAAACTTTAACCATTTTTTTTCTTTTGAACATGAAACACCAAACAATAATCAAACCCCAAAAGGAAACACAGACTTAACATAAAACAGTTTTGATGGACATGGACAGATTCGCACACGACACCAAGGACAGACAATAGGCAAAGAGGGAAGAAAATTAGAGGTCCTGAAGGGACCCAGATTGCCTACCTAAGGCACCCAAAAGCAAACATTCCTCTAGTAGGGGTCAGAGGAAGCTGGTTGTCTCCTGACCTCCTTCTGACCCTAGGAGAGCTCTGAGACAGCTTATTCTCATTTTCCTCTCTTTTGACAAAGCTTCCCAGACAGTTGAGAAGGACTACTTTTCTCTAGCCCATTCTCTCATGTCTATGATGTAAACTGTCTCTAGTTAGGGTCCAAACAAGACCAGGAACTTTTGAGAATTACCTTCATTCTCTAACCTTTAGCATAATTCTAAACACATACACTAAACACATTTTGTCTTCACCTTTCCATCTACAAGATTCATTCACTGATGGCACAAATTTTCCTCTTGGTGTGCTTCCTTTTCCTGCAGTGTCCTTCACTGTACCCAGCTTTCTTGAGACTGACCTTAAGGCACCACGGGAACAAGCCACCTCAGTCAGTCAACTGGTTCTCCAGCCTAAGAGTAAGGATTAAAAATAAAAAGACAATTAGGCAAAACTGCAGCAGGACCCCAGTCAATTCTGAGATTGAATGCCAGGATTTTTTTTTAATTTTCCTAACTACAAACTTCAGGTTTCTCATAAATATATCTTGTTCAAATATTTTTTGGTACAACTTAGGAACTAATTTGAGTTAGATAAAATTTCCCAGAGAACATTTAAAGTAGTAAGCTTTCATATCTAGATATCGTTGTCATATTTTACCTTGTTTGGCTGCTTGAATGTCCAGGAACAGATCCATTATTTCCTTCTCTAGTAATGCCCCCACTCACTTTCCCAGAAGATTTTTCCAACGTTATATTTGAAGACACATATGTAATATAAAAAAAAACAAAGTAGACAATCATATAAGAATGAACAACACCACCTGTATCTTAGAATGCCAGAGAAACATTGTTCAGGTTAATGGTATTCCCACAGCAGAAACTGCTATACAGCCATGTTGGCAACTCTGTCACACCTGACACCTGTCCTGTGAAGTAATCCATACTTAGAAAATCAAATATCATGTCATCTCTGAAACTGTAACTTTTGAGGGACATTATATATTTTCAGCTTGTCCAGATCTTGAATCCCCTAGAAAGCATAATTTCAGATGATATTGTGGGAGGTTATCTTTATTAGAACAGCCTTTGGCTATTCCTGGGATATAATAATTTTCCTAGAATAATTAAATTGAGAAATTCCAAGCGACAATGGGGAAATATTTCCTTAGGGTTGAATCCTGAACTGCAGAGAAGGAAACAGCTTGCTAAGCATCATTATTTATCATTGTAATCTGATTTCTGACTTCAGTTTGCAATGTGACCAGGTCCATCAGGTTTCTGCCACCAGGATTTCCCCACCATGGTATACAGTCTCTGGAACCATGAGGCAAACTTATTTGTCCCCTTTCATGACATTTCATGAAAGCAATAAAAAAGGAACAAATATCAAACTGCCTGTGTGTATTTGCATGTGTGTGTGTGTGTGTGTGTGTGTGAGAGAGAGAGAGAGAGAGAGAGAGAGAGAGAGAGAGAGAGATTTAAACTAGGAGTGACTATCTGTTCAGACTACAAAAGTAGAAATAGCTCATATTAAGTGAGTAAGTGTGATTTTTACAGAAAACTATGGAGGGAGCTAATATCACGAATCAAAGTAGAGTAGGAGTAGAAGAGAATATAAATAGTAAATAGAATGACTTAACAATGGAAAGGATGAAAAGAAAGATTAGGAGCAAGGTGGGATAGGGAGAAGAAAAACTAAGCATATTTTCTGGCTAATAATTGTTGGCAATTGCACTGCCCTTGTCAAATAGCCTACAGTAAGAGATACAGGCTTGACTTCATCTCATAGTTTCTGAGTGGAGTGTAGAAGTTAAGTCTGGTTTTTCTCCCAGCCCCATGAATATTTGGACTCAAAATATACTTGAAAATATCATGGCCAAAGAGCAAGGCACTTTTCCGAGTAGATCATAAGTTAAAATATCACTTTTGTTTTAACCTACATTCTGACCCATGACTGAATACGACTGCTCCTTTGCCAGGTATCTTTCTAGTCACATCTTCCCAGGTGGATCTACCTGTCCCACAGTTTGCATGAATCCTTTCTTCCTCCTGGATATCCCATATCATATTTTCTGGCTTATCCATAAGCTATCTCATTTATTACTGATAGGTTCCATATATATATATATATATATATATATATATATATATATATATGTGTGTGTGTGTGTGTGTGTGTGTGTGTGTGTGTGTGTGTATACACACACACACATATATATATGTATATACATATACATATATATATATATATATATATATTCTCTCTAGAATACAGTAAAGGATGTAGAGGATGTACTATTAGCTGGAGCCAGAGGCCGAGTCATATTGTAATTTACACTTGAAAGTCTACATCAACTGCTATACCTGTGAGTTATTTCATCTTTCAGATTATATAGATGGAAAAAACACTATAAATATGAACCACATCTTCTCATTGTGGTGCACATGAGGACAAATGTCAAAGTCCTGTTCTATTATTCAGGTACTGAGGTGGGGGCACAGACACAACATAACTGGCCTAATAACCAGTTTATTTAATTTTATATGTGCATGTATATATTTAAATACATACACATAAACCTACATAGTAAGTATATACCTTCATGTATATATCTCTATCTCTATCTCTGTCTATATCTATATCTAATCTATATCTATATCTATATCTATCTATAGATAGATACATACACATACATAAACACACATATTCATTCAGGCTTTTTACAAATTCTTAGAAAAAATATTTATAAAATTACCTCAATGATACATATACAATGTTACACAATCAGGAATTAAGGAAGGATGCCCGGGTAAGTTCAAAGAAATGTTTCATTCTACAATCTCATTTTAAGTTCAAAGTAAGTTTCACATGACCATGCTTTATCATGGTGTAACACTGTGACCTAATCCTGGGACTTAATCTTGAGTAAATGTTTTTCTTAATATTTATTTTTTACAAGCCTTTTTATTTCTTTCTATTACAATTAGCCCATGACACAAAATATCTGCAGATTTTTACTCCACAAGGGTCTTAAAAAACTTGAATGAATTTAGGAGTTCTATAAAAATAATAGGAATTGAGAAATTTTCAATTCCTATAAAGAATTTTACTACATGAAAGTACATTATCATATTAATTGGCAAGAAATTGCCCAATAGGGTGAAACATTAGGATATATAATGTTGGTGGGAGAAGCATATCAGCAGCAAGACGCAATCCTAGGACAAAGACTTTCTGGCATAAGGCAAGGTTGTCCACTCTCTCCATATCTATTCAATGTAATACTTGAAGTCTTAGCTATAAAATAAGACAACTGAAGGAGATAAAAAGGATAGCAATAAAAAAGGAAGAAATAAAATTATCTTTACTTGAGGATGATTTGAACATGTACATAAGTGGTCCTAAAAAGCCTATCAGGAAGCTTATATAGCTGCTGAAAAATTTTAGCTAAGAACTGAGTGAGAGCATTAACTCATAGATGTCAGCAGGTATCTTACATAAAAATGACAAATAGTCTGAGAAAAAGCTAGAGGAAAAACGTTGTTTGCAATAATCTCAAATAATATAAAATACCTTGGCATATATATGAAACAAATGAAGTGCCCACTCTCTTGGTATCTATTAAAGATAGTACTCAGAGTTCAACCAGATACTCAGAATCCAATAGAAAAGAAAGTGAGGAAGAGCCTTGAATACTTGGGCAAAGGGGAAAACTTCATGAGCAGAATAATATTGGTTTATGCTTTAAAATGAACAATTGACAAATTAGACCTCATAAAATTGAAAAGCCTCTGTGAGGGAAACGACACTGTCAGAACAACAAAATGGCAACCCACAGAATGGGAAAATATATTAACCAACCCTACATCCCCAACAGGGCTAATATCCAAAATATGCAAATAAATGAAAAAAGGTAGACTCTAGAGAACTAAAAACCATATAAAAACATTGAGTACAGAGCTAAGTAGAAAATTATTTCCTGAAGAATCTAAAATGGCTCAGAAGTCTTTAAAGAAATGTTCAACATCCTTAATCATCAGGGAAATACAAATCAGAATGAGCCTGAGATTATTCCTTACACCAATCAGAATGGCGAAGATAAAAAACTGAAAATAGTTCTACCTGAAGACCCAGCTATATGACTACTGGGTATATACTCAAAAACAAATTCCAACATATAACAAGGACATGTGTTCCACTATGTTCATAGCAGCCTTATTTACAATGTCCAGAAGGTGGAAACAATCCCAATATCCCTCACCAGAAGAATGGATACAGAAAATGTGGTACATATACACAATGAAATACTACTCAGAGATTAAAAACAATGACTTTGGTCACCATCTTGGATCTGGTAGTTTAGCAAGTTCAACCAGGGAAGCTCCCAGTCCACAGAGAGCCCCATGGTTAAACAGAGCTCCATGGTCTGCCACTATCTTGTGGTGAGCAGCTCAATTAGATGGAGCCTTGCCAACTGTGAGAGTCACTGTCTAGGCTTCAGCAGTCCAGTCAGGAAGCCCCGGGCCTTCAGGGATTCCCAGGGTTAGACAGAGCATTGAGATCCACCACCATCTTGTAGCTGGTAGCCTAGTAAGGTACACAGTGGGTGCCAGAGTGAAGCATTTCCCAGGGTATAGCCTTCTGCACCAGTGAGCTGGGTAGTACTACAGATGCCTGGGCAGGCAGGCGAGCATCTGACTTGTAGGAGATCCCATAGATAGAAGGAGACCCACAGACCGAGATCCACACCATCTTGGATCCCGCAGTTCAACCAGGGAAGCTCCATATCCACAGAGAGTGCCACAGTTAGACAGAGCTCCTCGGTCTAACAGCATTTTGGGGAGAGCAGTTCAACCAGATGGAGTCCTGTGGACTGAGAGAGCCACTATCTAGGCTTCAGAAGTCCAGCCAGGAAGCCCTGGGCCTGTAGGGATTCCCGCGGTCAAACAGAGCCCTGAGACCCACCACCATCTTGGAGCTGGGAGCCTAGCAAGGTACCCAGTGGGCACCAGAGTGAAAGATTTCCCAGGGTATAGCCTGCTTACGTACCTTCCACAAAGGGAGCTGGGCAACAAAATAGCTGCCTAGGCCGGCAGAGGGGGGGGGCATCTGACCTGCAGGAGGATCCATAGATAGACAGAGACCCATGGACAGAGATCAGCTCCAACTTGGATCCTGCAGTTCAACCAGGGAAGCTCCCAATCTACAGAGAGTCCCGTGGTTAGACAGAGCTCTGTGGTCTGGCACTATCTTGGGGAGAGCAGCTCAAGCAGACTGAGCTGTGAGTACTGAAAGATACACTGTTTGTGCTTCGGCAGTCCAGACAGGGAAGCCCCAATCCTTCAGGGATTCCCTTGGTCAGACAGAGCCCTGAGACCCACCACCATCTTGGAGCTAGTAGACTAACCAGGCAAACCAGGAGGAGACTGCAAATGGGCCACTTAAGCACCAGCAAAGCTGAGGAGATAATTTAGAGTCCAGTGGTGGAAACCTTCCAGTTTACACCTCAGGAGCATGGACGCCCTCTGAGACAGCAGCACCAAACTACAGGCTATCAGGAGCTTTAAACACTAACCAGTAATAACAAGACCAACTAAGTCCAGAAATAAACAGATGGCGAAAGGCAAACGTAGGAACATTACTAGCAGAAATCAAAGCAATATGGCAGTATCAGAACACAGTCCCCAACAGCAGTAAGTCCTGGATACAACAAAACACCAGAAAATCAAGATTCAGATTTAAATTCACTGGTCAGGATAGTGTTAGAGGAAGACATAAATAAACCTCTTAAAGAAATACAGGAGAAAATGGATCAAAAGTTAGAAGCCCTTACGAGGCAAACACAAAGATCACTTAAAGAAATTCAGGAGACTGTGGATCAAAAAATAGAAGCCAAAATCAAAAATCACTTAAAGAAATACAAGAGAACATGGGTCAACAAGTAGACATGAAAAAGGAAACACAAAAATCTCCTAAAGAATTACATGAAAACACAAATAAGCAAGCAAAATATCTGAGCAAAACCATCGATGATCTAAAAACAGAAGTGGAAACAACTAAGAAATTGCAAAGGGATACAACTTTGGAGATAGAAAACCTTGGGAAGATATCAGGGCCCATAGATGCAAATATCAACAATAGAATACAAGAGATAGAAGAAAGAATATCAGATGCCGAAGATACCATACGAACCATGGTCTCAACAGTCAAAGAAAATGCAAAATGAAAACATCCAGAAAATCCAGGACAGAATGAGAAGACCAAACCTAAGTATTACAGGTATAGATGAGAGGGAACATTTACAACTTAAAGGCCCAACAAATATCTTCTAAAACTTATGGAAGAAAACTTCACCAACCTAAAGAGAGAGATGTCAATGAATATACAAGAAGCCAACAGAACTCCAAACAGAATGGACTAGAACAGAAATAATCCTGTCCCATAATAATAAAAACCCCAAATGTACTAAACATAGAAAAAATATTAAGGGCAGTAAGAGAAAAAGGCCAAATAACATACATAGGAAGACCTATCAGAATCACACCAGAATTCTCACCAGAGACCATGAAAGCTAGAAGATCCTGGGCAGATATCATGCAGATTCTGAGAACACAAATTTCAGCCATAAACTACTATACCAGCAAACCTCTGAATCACTATAGATGGAGAAACCAAGGTATTCCATGACAAAACCAAATTAGAACAATATCTTTCCACAAACCCAGCCCAACAAAGGGATAATAGGGGGAAAACACCAACCCAAGGAGGGAAACTATACCACAGAAGAAACACGATAGAAACCACCTCTCATCAAACCCAAAAGAAGATAACCACTCAAATATAAAAAATAATTTCAAAAATTTCAGGAAGTAATAATTACTATTCCTTATTATCTCTTAACATCAATGGATTTAATTCCCCAATAAAAAGATAAAGACTAACAGACAGGATACAGAAACAGGACCCTACAATTTGCTGCATACAGGAAACATATCTCAGTGTAAAGGCAAACATAACCTTAGAGTAAAAGGCTGGAAGACAATTTTACAAGCAAATGGTCTAAGGAAACAAGCTGAAGCAGCCACTCTAATATCACATAAAATTGACTTTCAACCTAAAGTCACCAAAAGAGATGTGGAATGTCACTTTTGCTGGTCAAAGGGAAAATCCACCAAAAACTCTCAATACTGAACATCTATCTATGCTCCAAATGCAAGGGCACCCTCATTAGTGAAAGAAACTTTACTAAAGCTTAAAGCATACACTGCACCTAAAACAATAATTGTAGGTGACTTCAAAACTCCACTTACCTCAATTAACAGATCAGGAAACCAGAAACTAAACAGGGACACAGTGAAACTAATTGAAGCTTTGGACGACTTGTATTTAAGATATATAAAGATATATATATATATATATATATATATATATATATATATATATATATATATATAAAACATTTCATCCTAAAGCAAAAGAATATACCTTTTTCTCAGCACTGCATGATACCTTCTACAAAATCGATCATATAATTGGTCACAAGACAGATAACAAATGCAGGAAGATTGAACTAATCCCATGTCTCTTATCCAATCACTATGGAGTAAAAATGGTCTTCAATAGCAAAAAAAAAAAAAAAAAAAAAAGAGAAAGCCCACATAGACATGGAAACTGAACAATGCTCTACTCAATGACACCTTGTTAAAGGAAGAAATAAAGAATGAAATCAAAGACTTTTTAGAATTCAATGAAAATGAAGGTACAACCTACCTAAATCTATGGGACACAATAAAAGCAGTTCTAAGAGGAAAACTCATAGCCCTGAGTGCCTCCAAAAAGAAACTGGAGGGAGCATACACTAGCAGCTTTATAGCACACCTGAAAGCCCTAGAACAAAAAGAAGATAATTTACCCAAGAGGAATAGAAGACAGGAAATCATCAAACTCAGGGCTGAAATCATCAAGTATAAACAAAGAGAACCATACAAAGAATCAACAAAACCAGGGGCTGGTTCTTTGAGAAAATCAACAAGATAAATCAACCCTTAGGCAGACTAACCATAGGGCACAGAGACAGTATCCAAATTAACAAAATTAGAAATGAAAATGGAGAGCCGGGCGTGATCACACACGCCTGTAATACCAGCACTTGGGAGGCAGAGGAAGGCAGTTTACATCAAACTGATCATTCACAATGATCAAGTAGGCTTCATCCCAGGGATGCAGGGATGGTTCAATATACAGAAATCCATCAATGTAATCCAGTACATTAAAAAAACCTAAAAAAAAAATATATAGGTGATCATCTCATTAGATGCTGAAAGGGCATTTGACAAAATTCAGCATCCTTTCATGCTAAAATTCCTGGAAAGAACAGGAATTCAAGGCCCATACCTAAACATACTAAAAACAATATACAGCAAACCAGTAGCCAACATCAAAATAAAGGGAGAGAAACTTGAAGCAATCCCATTAAAATCAGGGACGAAACAAGGCTGCCCTCTCTCTCCATATCTTTTCAATATAGTACTTGATGTTCTAGCAAGAGCAATTAGACAACATAAGGAAGTAATAGGGATACAAATTGGAAAGGAAGAATCCAAACTATCATTATTTGCAGATGATATGATAGTATAAAGCGACCGAAAGAACTCCACCAGAGAACTCTTAGAGCTGATAAACAACTTCAGCAAAGTGGCTGGATATAAAATCAACTCAAGCAAATTAGTAGCCTTCCTGTACTCAAAGGATAAGCAGGCTGAGAAAGAAATTAGGGAAATATCACCCTTCTCAATAGCCACAAATAATATAAAGTATCTTGGCGTGACTCTAACCAAACAAGTGAAAGATCTGTATGAAAGGAACTTCAAGTCCTTGAAGAAAGAAATCAAAGAAGATCTCAGAAGGTGGAAAAATATTTCCTGCTCTTGGATTGGCAGGATCAATATAATAAAAATGGCCATCTTGACAAAAGCAATATACAGATTCAATGCAATCCCCATCAAAACCCCAAATCAATTCTTCATAGATCTAGAATGAGCAATTCTCAAATTCATTTGGAGTAACAAAAAAAACAGGATAGCTAAACCTATTCTCAACAAGAAAGGGACTTTTGGAGGAATCAGTATCTCTGACCGGCAGCAGTACTACAGAGCAAAAGTGTTCAAAACTGCATGGTACTTGTACAGTGACTGGCAAGTAGAACAATGGAATAGAATTGAAGACCCAGAAATGAACCCCCAGAGATATGGTCACTTGATCTTTGATAAAGGAGCTACAACCATCCAATGGTAAAAATATAGCCTTTTCAACAAATTTTGCTGGCTCAACTGGAGGTCAACATGCAGAAGAATGCGAATTGACTCTTATCTCCTTGTACTAAGATCAACTCGAATTGGATCAAAGACCTCCACATAAAACCAGAAACACTGAAACTAAGAAAAGAAACTGGGGAAGAACCTGGAGGACATGGGAACATGGGGGAATGTTCCTGAACAGAACACCAATAGTTTATGCTCTAAGATCAAGAATTGACAAATAGGACCTCATAAAATCACAAAGTTTCTATAAGGCAAAAGATAATGTCAGATGGACAAAATGACAACCAAAAACTGGAAAAAGATCCTCACCAACCCCACATTTGACAGAGGGCTAATATCCAACATATACAAAGAACTCAAGAAGTTAGACCCCAAAGAACCAAATAACCCTATTAAAAAATGGGGTATAGAGCTAAACAAAGAATTTTCTCCAGAAGAAATTCAGATGGCTGAGAAGCTCCTTAAGACATGTCATCAGGGAAATGCAAGTCAACACAACCCTGAGATTCTACCGCACTTGAGTCAGAATGCCTAAGATTAAAAACTCAAGAGACAACTGGTACTGGCAAGGATGTGGAGAAAGAGGAACACTTTTCCACTGTTGGTGGGATTGCAAGAGGGTACAACCAGTCTGGAAATCAATCTGGTGGTTCCTCCCAAAATTGGGCATGCCATTTCCAGAGTACCCTGTCGTACCACTCCTGGGCATATACCCAGAGGATTCACCTGCATGTATTAAACACACAGGCTCCACTATGTTCATAGCAGCCTTATTTATAATAGCCAGAAGCTGAAAGTAACCCTGCTGTCCCTCGAAGGAAGAACAGATACAGAAAATGTGGTATATTTAGTCAATGGAATACTACTCAGCAATGAAAAATAATGAATTCATGCAATTTGTAGGCAAATGGTTGGATCTGGAAAATATCATCCTAAGTGAGTTAACCCAATCACAAAAGGATACACATGAATTGCAATCACGGATAAGTGGATATTAATGAGCCCAGCTCTGAATACTCAAGGCACAATTAGCAAATCAAAAGATTCCCAAGAAAAAAAAAGGAAAGGACCCTGGTCCTGAAAAGGCTAGATCCAGTTTGGTAGAAGAGTACCAGAACAGAGAAATGGTGGGGAGGCGGGCTGATTGGGGAGTGGGTGGGAGGAAGATGACTTATGGGACATATGGTGAGGGGGAACGGGGAAAGGGGAAAACCTTTGGAATGTAAACAAAGAATGTAGAAAATAAAATGAAAAATATTAAAACAAAACAATTACTTCATAAAATTCCCAGGCAAATAAATGGAACTAGAAAATATCATCCTGTTTGAAGTAACTGAGTTACAAAAGAACACATGTGTAAACACTTTGATAAGCAGATATTAGCCCAAAAGCTCACAATACTCATGATTAAATCCAGAGACCCTATAGACCTCAGAAGGAAGAAAGATTAGTGTGTAGATGCTTCAGTCCTGCATTGAGGGCAGAACATGATGATTGTGGGAGGTAGAGGCAGAGGTAGAGTGGGACATGGGAGGGTGAGAAAAGGTGGAGGAAATAATGAGGGTTTTATCAGGAACTGGAGGGGATGTAAGATACATACAGAGGGTAAGAAAGTCAAAGAATATATATAGCAAGGAGGATGAGGAACTAAGGATAGCCATTGAAGGATCTTAGACACTAAGGAAATGTGAGGCTCCCAGGACCCAATGAAGATGACTTTAAATGAAATGTTCAGAGAAGTAGAATATAGAGCCTGTAGAGACCACCGGCAGTAGATAGGCATGGCCCCTAGTAGAGGAATGTGGCTACTCACCCATCTGAAAGATTTTTAAAGCAAAAATGTTCCTGTCCAAAGAAACAACAGAGTAAAAATGGAACAGAGACTGTAAGAAGGGCCGTTCTGGTTCTGCTTCACCAGGGAATTCATGATGTCTGTAGACATTAAACCTAACATTGTTGCTGTGCTCAAGAGGTGTCTGCTGAAAAGAAACTTGTGAGGTGGTTCCTTGGGAGGTAAGACCAGCAACTGACTAATGCAGATGTGGATGCCTGAAACCAACCTTCAGAATGAGCTCAGGGAACTGGTCATATCCTGGTCGTGGAGCTGTCAGAAGGACTGGTTGAGTGGAGAGGAACTGTAATTCTGTTTGAAGAACATCATAGGCTGGCTTGTCCAAACAATTCTCCCAGAAACTAGAATATGAAACAAGGAGTGTACTAGGACCTCATATAGTAGTGGTTTATGTGGCTAGATGTCAGGAGACATCAGGTGTTGGTGAGGATGTGGAGAAAGAAGAACACTCCTCCACTGCTGGTGGGACTGCAAGCTGGTACAACCACTCTGGAAATCAGTCTGGCAGTTCCTCAGAAAACTGGGCATGATAATTCCAGAGGACCCTGCCATACCATTCCTGGGCTGGTAGATTCCCCAGCATGCAATAAGGATACATGCTCCACTATGTTCATAGCAGCCTTATTTATAATAGCCAGGAGCTGGAAAGAACGCAGATGTTCCCTCAACGGAGGAATGGATACAAATGTGTTATATATACACAATGAAGTACTACTCAACCATTAGAAACAATGAATTCATGAAATTCTTAGAAAAATGGATAGAGCTAGAGAACATCATACTAAGTGAGGTAACCCAGTCTCAAAAGAATACCCATGGTATGCACTTACTGATAAGTGGATATTAGCCTAGAATCTTGGGACACCAAAGACACAATTTACATATCAAATGATATCCAACAAGAAGGAAGAAGAGGACACTGGTGCTGGAAAGGATCAAAACATCAGTGTAGGGGAATACCAGAACAGGGAAGTGGGAAGTGGTGGATGGGGGAACAGGGGGAGGGAAAAAGGACATGTGGGACCTTTGGGGGATGGAGAACCAGAAAAAGGGAAATGAAATGTAAATATAGAATATATCTAGTAAAAAATAAATAATTAAAAAAAGAAAATGAAAAGCTAAATAACATAACGGAAATTAAATACCACAACTTGATAGTGATTATTATTTTTATTATTTTGTTAATTCATATTTTATTCCTATTAACTATAGTGGCTTTCTGTAACATTTCAAAGACAATGGCATTGCATATACCATGAAAAGAAAAAAAAATTGAAATATATACAGATCATATAAGAGCTTTAGAAAGATAAATAAATGAAAAAACAATAAATATTCAGACACAGACAAAAGAATTTAGAAAACACACCATAGCACCTTTTAATGAAACTAAAAAGATGTGGATCAAAGTCATTTGAAAACCAGCCTTAGTTTATCCATTTACTATACAAGACCTACCAGCAGTTGCTAGGCACATCTGAGGTTATGAAAAAATTAAATGGGGTCCTCCAGACTTAGTATATTTATACATATTAAAAAAGTGATTATTCCTTGTAGTATGCATTCACCCTATATATAGCAAATAATACATTCATGGACAACACAGAATAGAATAATCCCCTAAGACTAGAAAGATTTGGCAACAATGTCAGAAGCTGGTCCTCAGTTGGTGAAGATGGTGAGAAAATATCTAGGAAAATAGAACAAACAAATGTGTCTAGTATTACTATCTCATAACTTCACTAGTTACTAGGTGAAGGTCAATACGCTGAGCTACAAAGGCAGCTTGAATATGATTTGGACACCTTGTCACTATGTCCATTTAAATTTTTCAGACCAGTGTGAAAAATCAGAAAACAGGTTTTGTCATTTACTAAAATTTTACAAGAGACAAAAGAATCTTTCATTGTTTTTTATTTATTTCTTTGCAAGATTGACATCAGTAATAAATAGAGTTGTATCAGATTCAGAATTTGGACAAATTATAATCAAATTGTTGGCTTTTCAAAGTGTTAATTCCAAATACAAAAGGCTGTTTAGACCTTTAAAGACAAGATTGGAACCAATACACGAATGTATTAGAAATATGCCTGAATTGGATTTTACATTTACAATGCTACTCTGATAGGCAAAGGAATTTCTGTATCAGTTATCAGGAATACGCCCAGTGGGAACTGTCCTACCCATTACTATTACTGAAATTGCCTCATGGTGGCAGAACTTTAACAATGCAAAAGAGCTTGAAGAAGGTTTTTTTGGTGGGAGAAGATTAAAACAACTCTACCCAAACAAGAGGCCTCAATATATACAAACAACAAACTGTATTTTCATTCTTATAGTAAAAGGGAATCCAATCTCTCAAGCCACTATATTTTATACTAATGCAAATAAATCAGAAAATTGAAGTTATATGTCTGAAAAAAATCACAGTACCTGAAATCACTTATGTTTCAGTTAACAAATCAGAGTTGTTTGCCAGTCTTATAGCATTATGAGACTTTGCTGACACTCTTAATATAGTTACTGATTCTCAATATGCAGAAAGATTTTTCCACATCAACACTTCTGAATATATTTCAGATGATACTGAATTAACATTACAATTTATTCAACTACAGCATTGTATATAACACATATCAAATACCATATATTTCTACCAGGCCTTCTAGCATAGGGTAATGGTGAAACAGAGCAATTTTCACAAAGAAATGTGCCAGAAGACTTGTATCTGTATAAGAAACATCATGTTAAATTGAAAGTTTTAAAGTAAGATTTGTCTATCACTTGGCAACATGTCAAGGAAATTTCAAGAAAGGTCCTAAATTTTCTTTGTATAACTAAACATCTTTACTTGAAGGAAGTAACCTGAAAGGTACGAAAAAAATGATTTGGCAAATAGATGTAATTACTTTTGTAGAGGTTGAAAAATTAAAATTTGGATACTATACTACACATATATATTCAGAATTTCAATGGGCAGCTGTTTTAAGTTCTGAAAAGGCTGATTCTATAGCTACACATTTATTAGAAACTATGCCTATTATGGGAATACAAGTACAAATAAATTCTCATAATGTTCCAGCATATACGTCTACTAAAATGAAACAAGATCTTGCATATTACAATATAAAGCATATTATAACCATGTCACAAAATCTCTAAGGACAAACAGTTATAGAGAGATAAAATCATACCTTAATAGATATGCTTAAGAAACAGAAAGGCTAATAAAGACCACCAAAGATAGAGTATATAATGTTATTTTAACTTCAAATTTTTAAAATTCTAATGAGAAAGAAACAATAACTCCAATGAGATGCTGAAAAAAGGTTTTTAAATCATCCTCTGTATTTAAGAGATTCATTGACCTCAGAATGGAATCCATATTTGTGTTACATTAGGGAAGAGATTTTTTTTTCTGTGTTTCTACAGAAAGAGACAAACTGTAGATACCATTATAATTGATAAAGACGTTATTCAAAGAGAAGAGATCTTCTGATAAGAATAGACAATAGTTTATTAGACAGGTTTATCATTCCATTGATCAGGCATGAAAATAAAATATAATATTGAATGTTAATTTACCAAAGTCATATTTGATTACTGGCATGAAATGAAGGATGGATTTTCGTTAAACCACTTGTTTTAATTTCATTTTAGAATGTTAGCGTGTAGATAGCCAGATGACCTGCACCATCTTTTACATTAGCTTTGTGTTTTTTTATAAACTAAAAGTATATTTGTTTAATATTTTAAACACAAAATAGTATAAAAATAAAATATTTTAATTGAAAGATTAGTGCAAATGTTTTTCCTAAGATTTTTTGCTAAGATAAAATATTTGAGCAGGGTTAAAAGGTTCATGCTTTTAATTCTAGCAGCAACTGGCAGATATCTTCAAGTTAGTTGTTTTCTAAATTCTTGAGTTAAAGTGAACAACATAGTGGTTGTATGAGTTTTATTACCCCCACTCAAAATTAAATCTTGGTTACATCTACTAATGTGTATGTTTGCTCACTAGAAACTCACTTATCATGTTTATAGATTATGAGGATTAGAAGATTATTAGGAAGCTAATTAACATTCAGAAGACAGAAACAAAGAGAAGCTATTGTGATTGTCATTAAGATCAACTCTTTTCATGGAACCCTTACAGATATTGAACCAGTTTATAACTAAGAATAACATACTTATTCATGAAGTAACAATGGGGAAAATTTTATAAAGCAAAAAATATTACAGCATTTGCTTCTTGGCTTCAATTGCAAATACTTTCTACACATGGAGACTGACTATTCTCTCTTAGAAAAGCAAATATGAGCATTTTACAAAGCTGGGAGAACATTGATCTCAGTCTTTGCCAACCATCCTATGGTCATAAGGGGCCACTCACCTACAATGTTCAAAAGTAGAATCCTCCATAGGGTTAGCCATGGAAGAAATGGTACTAAAGTGAAATTTATACCTGCCTGAATTCTTTCATGACCAGGATGTTATTTCAAATAGTTGTGTTTCTTATAAAAACTAAGAAAAATTCTAAGTTCTTTATAATCCCCATTCCGAAATGAGTCACCCTATGTTCCCTCAAAAGATGCCCCTATTAAACACCATGGACCAATGGAATGGACACTATATTTAAGTAATACAGTTTATTGGTGTTTCATTAATTACTGATGGAATTAAACTTAATGGAAAACAAAAGCTTTGACCAGTCAATGGAAAGGAATCACAAAATCAGAGCAGCACTATTGGCCATGAGACAGAAATCTAGAAAAGCAAAAAGGGCAGTTTAAACTCTGCCCCCTGTTAGAGCACCTCATTTCTTGCATCTTGGCAGAGAGATGTTTCAAAGGCTTGGGTAGGACAAGATGCTAAAGGAACAGTTGGAAAAAAAACACACAAGGGACTAAATATATCCCTGAAGGCTAAATAAGATGCATGGAAGTCTGAAGATTGAACTGTTTTACTTTATTTCAAAACAAATAATGCATGAACACATCAATTATCATCTCCAATTCAAGGTGTATATGTAACCATACTTCTACATGCTGTTAAAATGAAAAAAAAAAACACTTTCAGGTAATTGGCAAAGATATCTGTTCATTGAATTCATAAGAAGAAATGGCAAAATCTAGCAAAAGTTAGCAAATATATCAAATTATATGTAGCTCATACAGGTAGGACAGAAAAAATCCTTTGAAAATAATGGAATGCTAGACAGATTGGAATTGTGCTTAATTAAGAATAAAATTAAATAAGGGCAATCTTATGTGAATAAGTATTATGAGAAATCTATAGCCAGGTGGTGGTTCACACCTTTAATCCCAGAACTTGAGATGCACATGGCTTTAATTTAAAATATTGGGAGGCTCAACAGGAATATAAAAATTACAGAGGTTTACATTGAAAAGCCACTTGCAAAAGAGGCTAAAATTAAAAATGAATATCCTTTGTGAATAGAGTTATATCTTGTATGTGAATGTGTATGAATGTATGTATGTATATATGTATGTATGTATGTATGTATGTGTATATAGATATAGATAGATAGATAGATAGATAGATAGATAGATAGATATAGGAATATAGGTATATACCTATATTCATCTATCTCTGTATATAAACATACATACACAAGGCATATATATAAATATATATGTATATATAAATATATATGTACATACTCATATATATACATATATATTTTATATACATATATAAATATGCCTTGTGTATATTTGTATATATACAGAAATAGATGAATATAGGTATATTATTCCATTAATGTGCATTTTAGTTTCAAAATTTCAAAGGAACATTAGTTCTTACTTTAAATAAAAAACTATTACTTTTTCCCTTCCCCAAATGATTTTTGCCTAGGAAAGTGACAACCTGTCAAAAAACAAACTCCCTCCGTAAGAATTAGGTTTAGTGCAGGGTATTTTTTTTTCTTTCCAGAAAAATAGCAGCTAAGGAATCCAGTGACCAGTAAACAAATAACACTTCTGCAGAAAAAGATGGGTTATCAAGAGAAAATATCCCATGAAAAGTGGATATTGGCTATGTGGTATTCCCCACCTCCATTGTGTCTGTGTAGCCCTCTACAGATTTAAGTGGCACATGGTCTTTAAGTGGTCCCAATTCAATTAAAAATTAAAGGTGTCCTTGGGGTTGGAATGTGGCTCTCTCCTCTAAATCCACACGTTTGTAAAAGGAAAACCCAGGAAAAGCCTGAAATGAAGTTTTTCTACATAACACACCAGACTGAGGACTAATTTCCAAAATATAGAAAGAATTCAAGAAGTGATATAAGAAGAAAACAAATAATCCAATTAAAAATTGTTACATATATAAAAAGTAAATTTTTTTGTTTTTTTTTTAATTTTTATTTTCTATATTCTATGTTCACATTCCAAAGGCTTACCCCTTTCCCAGTTCCCCCCTCCCTATGTCCCATAGTTCCTCTTCCCCCCAACTATTCCCCAATCATTCCCCCTCCCCCCATGGTTTCTCTACAAATCTGGAACCAATCTTTCCAGGCCCAGGGTCCTTTAATAGAGGAAACTTAGGTATCTGAGAAAAAATAATCCAACATCCTTAGCCGTTTGGAAAATGGAATCCAAAACTACTGTTTGATTTCATCTTATAGCTTTTAGCCTATGGTCAACAGGGTAAGTGACAGATGGATTATGCTGCAGAGCATGTGGAGCAAGGGTAACCGATTCCTATTGCTTGTGGGGTGCAATATTGTGTATGTATGGTAGAAAAAATTCACAGTTCCTCAGAGACTTAGGAATCAATGTATTTTAAGATCCATTCATATCGCTCCAGGGCATATATCAAAAGATTAGTTCATGCTGCAACAAATACACTTGCTCAACCATGTTCATTGTTGCTTTAGCCATAATAGATAGAAAATAAAAACAACTTGGATCTTCTCCAAGAGAAAAACAGTTAAAAATATGGTACTTTTCAAATGGACTATTAATCAGATATTAAAAAGGACACCATGAAACCTGTAGAAAAATGAACTGAATAGCAAAATAAAAAAATCATTCTGAGTCAAGTATTCTAAAGTCAGACTGACATATTTGATATGTATTCATGTACAGAGGGTCATAGTCTTTTTTTGATCTACAGGAGGATATTTGTAAGAATATAAGTGAGCCTGCATAGATGTGGCCTCTATAACTTCTAAGTTCTAGTGTCCTAGCTTACTATCCAAACTAAAAAAGAAAATACTGTTTTAGTTATGACAAAATTGGTATTTACAAAGGTTATTAAAACTGAAATAATAATTGATAATATGAAATAGGCTCTGCTGAAAAAAGAAATGCATTGTGTTAATGAATGACCTTAATTTTAAAAACACGGTATGCCTCTAGCTGATTTGGGAAACTCAGCTGAGTTACTCCCCTGGGCCATGCCCAATATTACTGGGAAATCAACTAAATTAAAACAGTGATATATTGGGTCTACTCCAGACAGCGTAAATGATAATTTACAGATAAAACAAGGTCATTTTTTAGCTACCAATGGACATGTCAAAATTAAAACAAAAACAAAAACAACAACAAAAACAAAAACAAAATCTATGAAATTATGCTCCTTCTTAGCAGGATCCATGTGGCACCTTTTGGGAAGAGGCAGATGAACTCTTAATGGGAGAACACTCCACTCATGATTTATGATTTAAATTATTCAGGTCCACTCTCCATCACAGTATCAGTGGGGAAATAAGTTCCACCTTCCACAAAAAGAAAAAAAATTCCACAGTTCTTCCTATTTTCTTGTGTAATCTTTAACAATATTCTATATTTATGGACTGGTATATTTGGCAATACAAACCTTCAGATCAGGTATAATATTTTAATTGCTGAAGAGATGGCTGAATAAATGGTGTGCCAAAGAGAGTCTGCCATTGCCTTCAAACTCTGGCCTACTAACTGGGACAAGGTCAAGTATCCCAATTAGATTTCTGATATATGACAGCATGTCCAATAAAGTAGAGGACAGCGACACTTATATGCCTTGGTATAGAAACAGGAATATCTGTTTTAAGTCTTTTATATTTAATGTGTCATAATCTTATGGGGGACAGGATCTGATGCAACAGATGCTTAAAGTACCAAATTACCAGAGCCTTTTTGATGGGAGCCACATACCTCAGACTCTGGGAGAATTTCAGAGGAATGCTAGAAGAAGATTAAGAGTTCACAGATGCTTTTCCTTCTCCCCATGTAAACAAAGAATATAGAAATTAAACAAGAAAACTGATCCTCACAATCAACTCTGATCTACACACACACATATACAAGCACTATAATATACACTTTATATACATACACAAACAAATAAATATAAATAAAATTTTAAAGATATAAAAAAGATATCCTCACTTTGTTGGATGTGGGTAGAGCAGTTGTCCCAAATTCCTGAGATCTATAGTTTGATTCCTTAAGAAGCTTTTTATGGTGGCAAAACTAAGATATAGTATCTATTCCATAATACTTCAATAACCCTTGAAGATTTTCTTAATTAGAGAATACTGGTGAATTGGTTGTCAGTACAGGGGTTTCATATTTCATACTTAGCATGAGGAAGCAATTCATTATTGCCTATATGAGCAAATAACACTCTGGATATAGGGAATTGAAGTGATTCTGTCCTTGAAGTTGTGCTTCTGGATGGAGATTTTCCACCTCCCACTAGAAACTAAGTCAGAAATAGGGTTCAAGATGAAGAATTGTTCACTGTCGAGACCAGAGGGTATGAGGGCTAGTTCCTGTCCCTACTTTTTAGGGAATGGCAGGATTTGACTTAAACTCTTGAACATGTATTTTCACAATTTTCTATGAGCCTTAATAAAACGTCTGAAGAATTCCCACAAAACACTTGGAAACAGGATGTGATCAATTAGATTAAATGGCTGGTTGGTTCCACATTTTTCTTTGAGAACAGGTGGCCTCAGCTTTCTTCAAATATTTTTGAAGTATAAGGAGCTCAATTAAATGTGTCCCATCCTCTTAACACACTACACTGAAAGGGATGATGACCAATTTGCCACAACTTGTCATACAATCTATCATAAACCCTGTATTCTCAGAAATCAAAATGAGACAAAGAATATTTTTCCAACATCGTATCAATGGTAACCACAGAACTAAAGTACAATAATTAGAATGTCTATATAGTTTTTGATAACTGTTTCATATGGATTTAAGAAATTGTATTTCCCTATTTTAGAAGTCATACCACAAATTCAGAGCTTCAACAAACAACCATGATTTTCTCTATGTGGTATAAGACAGAGGTTGATTAGACTGCCTATGATATGAACATTGCCTTCTTCACAAACATATAGCACTTAGAACTGTTAATAATTCTTTATTTCTGAGCCAGTGGTTTAGGAAATAGACAAGGTGTCTCTAATTCCTGAGTGTCCCTTTTAGAAATTGAGCAGAATCATGTAGTCAGTACCCACCATGGCTGCTGATCCCTATCCTTGTTAATGCCCTGGAAACTCATGAAGTTGCTATCTAGGCCCCTTGCATTAATTGCATTGTGCCTTCAAAATTGTAGTAAATTTCCTAAAATCTTGTTAGAAATACATTTATTGAACAATAACTACACGATATTTGAATGATTGAGATGTTTCCAGGAACCTCTTTGCTACAGAATCTGCTTCAGATGTCACCTTTGGAGCCTCTACAGAATGTTGGTTTGCTCTTTACATGTGGTAGAATGCATGCACAAAGTATACCTGGGACGGTGAAATTGAGCTCTTGTCTGTGTTCAGGCATGCTCTATTAAGAATAGAGGTAGTGGGGAGAGGGAGCAGCTGCTTTGGTAAAAGCTCCATATCTGTATATATGTTTCCTTATTTACCAGTTGGAATGTAGACCAAGAAATGGAGGCAGGATCAGGGTGCTTCAGTAAGGCTGGGGTGGGTTCTTCTGAGCTTGATAGTGGTTTGACACTTTCTCAGAACCCTAACCAGCAGAGATGTGCATGGGTGTATTATCTTGCTGGCTGAGTTTTTTGTTAATTTTCTTGGGGGGGGAATGTTTGTTTAATATGAATATTTGATTTTGAGGAGATCCATCCCTGGCCTGGTGGGCATTAATTGTAAATCCCAGGGATTTTGGACTACTGGCAGAATCAGGAGTAGAAAAGGAGAGACAGATAGTCAGAAGATTAAGTGGCATTTATTCCTTCTTTGTGCTAGGGGAAGGACGGCAAGAAGTTACATGGCATGTCATGTATTTTCTTTGTGTGTTCCTAAAACGTGCAGCTTTGCTGACTCAAGGAGAAAGGGGTAGGGACTAGAAATTATACCTTTGTAATGGAATACTGCAGAGTATATGGTTATTGGTTGAAGGGAGGGAATGGTGGGATGGGGGAATCACAAGTATTTTTCTTAAGCGTTTTTCCTAAAATGTATCTAAAATATTTGAGAAGCTGCAAAGGGTTGTAGAGATAAACTCAAGATAAAGAGTCATGGAGCCCCTGCAGAATCACAGTCAACTGCTTAGAATGTGGGTTATATTAGAGGGATTTGATAAGATCTCTGTGAAACAATGGGTTCATATTTCTATTTCAAGTTCTTTCTGTTGCACCACTATGTCCTAAAATATTCACTGAATGTTTGCTGAAAATAATGAATACCAGCTAAGAATGTGACACTGTTATAAGCCCAAGAACCGAATAGGTATGCAAAGGACTCAGGATAATTAGTATTGATTGTCACAGAAGAGCAGGAGAACATAGAGATACTTGAGCATGGATTGCATGAGAGCCAGTATGATGGAGAATTTGTAAGAGAAGAAGTGGCTCTATATGAATATCCCCTGTTTTTTAGAAAATATGTGGGGATTTGTGAATTAAAAGGTTTCTTGAATCTGTGATAAGTATGAGTAGCTTTTAGCACTGACCATACTTAGAAGATTTTCTTCCAGTACCAGCACCAAATTTCCCTTGTTAATCTTTAGCAAAAGACTTCTGAAGTAGAACGCAAGGCCAGAGACATGTTAACAAAACTCCTGATTTTGTTTGATGCACCTGATATGTCATTCTGAGGTGTCTGATGGGTGTGTCAGGGATTTAATTCTTTCTTTGGTCTTACGTATGGAGTAGGAGTTAGGATAGGGCATAAAAAGACACATCTACAGTGATTTTCATGAATTGTTTTGTATCCTTAGTCTTAGTCAGACTATTTCTAATGAGTAAAAAAAAAACAGAAATTCCCAAAGAAGAATAAGAGAAGACTGAATTATTAAGAGAAAGAGAACCCTCTAAAGTAGACATTCCTGTGTGGGCCTCTTACATTTCTGATCTGGGTGAGATTGTTTTTGGAAAAGAAAAACATCCTTTATCCAGGGAGCTTCCTAGTGTTTCTGTGGTATTAGAGACTATAGGAGCTTCCTTCAGAAAGTCACAAACCTGAGACAAAATGCTTAGTCAGAGACCCAACAATAACTTCAAAGAAAGAGTCAGAGCCTTGGATATATCTGTTACATGATAATCTGTGATCTCTAACAGAAAAATTTGACCATATATTTATAAATATGTGAAGGGAAAGTCCAGTCACCTGCAGAGTTCTGCTGGGGTCAGCTGGTGCATAGCAAGTATTTTTTAAGATATAATAACAGAAAATATCACTTGAAGCAAGAACAGACAACTTCCATTTCCTTTTTGGACACAGCTTAACCTCCTGTAATGTGGCATATCAGTAGGATGTTCATTAAGGACCTTATGCATATATGCAAGTTATGGTCTAAGTGTTTCTCCTGCATATCTTCCTTTTTATTCAGTTCTTTTGATTTCACAGACATATTTTTATGAAGAAATAAATATTTTAAGTAGAATTCAAGCAAAAACCATTGCAATCAATGTGTAATGAAAAGGAAAAAATGAGACACTTCCTCATGGTATCTTTACTAAGAGTGTTTCATGACCCCGAACCCCCTGCAGGCAGCGCCATCTTGCCTGCAGCTTCCCATCCAGCCGGTAGCGGGGAAGCCAGACCTAGCCAGCTTGCCAGGTACTCAAACCCTGCCAGAAGAACCAGGTAGCCGAGACAGCCCGAGTTTAAGACCTCCGGGGACTCAGGTATGGAGCAGGAGCTGCGCACAGAATAGAGGTTTGGAGTACAGCAGCCGTGCCTGTGCTCTGCGCTTGCAGGCCAGACCCCGAACCCCCTGCAGGCAGCGCCATCTTGCCTGCAGCTTCCCATCCAGCAGGTAGCGGGGAAGCCAGACCTAGCCAGCTTGCCAGGTGCTCAGACCCTGCCAGCTTAACCAGGATAAGCAACAATTCTTGTTTATTAAGAAGAGTGAGGACCAGCGATAGCGGCAGGCCTCCATATTGCAACCAGGACACAGCTGGAAAGGTGCAGGTAGAGACTCCGTCTGGGGCTAGAGCAGGGAGAGCTGCTAAGCTCTAGCCCACAGGCGGGCCCAGGCGCCTAGGCTCTGCAGCACGTCCCTGCGAGCTTAGGCCATGCACCGAGGCAGCTGGAACCACCCAGCTCCCCAGGACCCCGGACCAGCGATAGCTGCAGGCCTCCATATTGCAACTGGAACACAGCTGGAAAGGCACAGGTAGACAGATTCCATCAGGGGCTACCATGTGGGGGGGATCTGCTAGGCTCTCGCTTCTAGGCAGGCCCAGCAGCGCCTGCCGAGGCTCTGCTGCACTCCCCCACACTTCCCGGAGACATCAGGCTGTGCACAAAGTCAGCGGGTGGCAGTCAGCTCATGATCCCGTTGAGCAGCAATCACGCATAACCACCAGTAGAGAAACAACAGGTAAGCCCAGCCTCACAGGAGATTCAAACACCAGCCAGTGACAACAAGGTCAACCAACACCAGAAATAACCAGATGGCAAAAGGTAAACGAAGGAATGTCACTAACAGAAATCAAGGCAACATGACAGCATCTGAACCCAGTTCGCCAACAACAGGAAGCCCTGGATACCCCAAAACACCAGAAAAACAAGACTTGGATATAAAATCACTGGTCAGGATGCTGGAAGCTGAACACATAGAAAAATCTCGTAAAGAAATAGAAGAGAAAATGGATCAAAAGTTAGAAGCTTTTACAAGGCAAATACAAAAATCACTTCAAGAAATGCAGGAGAAGATGGATCAAAAAGAAGAAGACAATAAGGAGAAAAGACAAAAATCACTTAAAGAAATACAGAAGAACGTGGGCCAACAAGTAGAAGCTATGAAAGAGGAAACACAAAAATCTATTAAAGAAATACATGAAAACACAATCAAGCAAGCGAAAGATCTGAGCACATCCATCCAGGTACTAAAAACAGAAGTAGAAACAACTAAGAAATCACAGAGGGAGACAACATTGGAGATAGAAAACCTTGGGAAGAAATCAGGAGCCATAGATGCAAATATCAACAATAGAATACAACAGATAGAAGACAGAATATCAGAAGCCGAAGATACCATAGGAACCATTGATTCAACAGTCAAAGAAAATACTAAATGCAAAAAAGCTGTAACCCAAAACATCCAGGAAATCCAGGACAAAATGAGAAGACCAAACCTAAGGATTATAGGTATAGACGAGAATGAAGATGTACAAGTTAAAGGGCCAGCAAATATCTTCTACAAAATTATGGAAGAAAACTTCCCCAACCTAAAGAGAGAGATGCCCATGAATATACAAGAAGCATACAGAACCACAAAAAGACTGGATCAGAACAGAAATACATCCCGTCACATAATAATCAAAACTCCAAATGTACTAAACAAAGAAAGAATATTAAAGGCAGCAAGAGAAAAAGGCCAAGTAACTTATAAAGGAAGACCTATCAGAATAACACCAGACTTCTCACCTGAGACCATGAAAGCTAGAAGATCCTGGGCAGATATAATGCAAACTCTAAGAGAACACAAACTTCAGCCAAAACTACTTTACCCAGCAAAGCTCTCAATCACCATAGATGGAGACATCAAGGTATTCCATGACAAAACCAAATTTGCACGATATCTTTCCACAAATCCAGCCCTACAAAGGATAATAGGGGGGAAACACCAAGACAAGGACGGAAACTACACCCGGGAGGAAGCAAGATAGAAACCTCCTCTCATCAAACCCAAAAGAAGGTAACCTCTCGAATATAAAAAAAATAAATAAAATAAATAAATATAATTTCAAAAATGTCTGGAGGAAATAATTACTATTCCTTAATATCTCTTAACGTCAATGGACTCAATTCCCCAATAAAAAGACATAGACTAACAGACTGGATACGGAAACAGGACCCTACATTTTGCTGCATACAGGAAACACATCTCAGTGTCAAAGACAAACACTGCCTTAGAGTAAAAGGCTGGAAGACAATTTTACAAGCAAATGGTCTCAGGAAACAAGCTGGAGTAGCCATTCTAATATCAGATAAAATTGACTTCCAACCTAAAATCATCAAAAGAGACTCAGAAGGTCACTTCTTGCTGGCCAAAGGGAAAATCCACCAAGAAGAGATCTCAATACTGAACATCTATGCTCCAAATGCAAGGGCACCCTCATTCGTAAAAGAAACCTTACTAAAGCTTAAAGCACACATTACACCTAACACAATAATTGTGGGTGACTTCAACACCCCACTCTCCTCAATGGACCACCGATCAGGAAAGCAGAAACTAAACAGGGACACAGTGAAACTAATTGAAACTCTGGACCAATTGGATTTAACATATATATATATATATATATATATATATATATATATATATATATATATAAAACATTTCATCCTAAAGCTAAAGAATATACCTTTTTCTCAGCTCCACATGGTACCTTCTCCAAAATAGACCATATAATTGGTCACAAGACAGATGTCAACAAATACAAGAAGATCAAGCTAATCCGATGCCTCCTATCAGATCACCATGGAGTAAGATTGGTCTTCAATACCAACAAAAACAACAGAAAGCCCACATACACATGGAAACTTAACAATACTCTACTCAATGACACCTTGGTCAAGGAAGAAATAAAAAAAGAAATAAAAGACTTTTTAGAATTCAATGAAAATGAAGGTACAACCTACCCAAATCTATGGGACACAATGAAAGCACTGCTAAGAGGAAAACTCATAGCTCTAAGTGCATCCAAAAAGAAACTGGAGAGAGCATACACTAGCAGCTTAATGGCACACCTTAAAACCCTGGAAGAAAAACAAGTTAATTCACCCAGGAGGAGTAGAAGACAAGAAATCCTCAAACTCAGGGCTGAAATCAATCAAATAGAAACAAAGAGAACCATACAAAGAATCAACAAGACCAGGAGCTGGTTCTTTGAGAAAATCAACAAGATAGATAAACTCTTAGCCAGACTAACCAAAGGACACAGAGACAGTATACAAATTAACAAAATTAGAAATGAAAAGGGAGACATAACAACAGAAACTGAGGAAATTCAAAAGATCATCAGATCCTACTACAAAGGTCTATACTCAAAACAACTGGAGAATCTGGAGGAAATGGACAATTTCCTAGACAAATATCAAATACCAAAATTAAATCAACATCAAGTAGATCAGCTAAATAGTCCCATAACCCCTAAGGAAATAGAAGGGGTTATAGAAAGCCTCCCAACCAAAAAAAGTACGGGACCAGATGGTTTTAGTGCAGAATTCTACCAGACCATCAAAGAAGACTTAACACCAATACTTTTCAAACCATTCCACAAAATAGAGACAGAAGGGACACTGCCCAACTCATTCTTCGAAGCCACAATTACGCTAATACCTAAACCACAAAAAGATCCAACAAAGAAAGAGAACTACAGTTCAATTTCTCTCATGAATATAGATGCAAAAATACAAAATAAAATTCTTGCTAACCGAATCCAAGAGCACATTAAAACGATCATCCACCATGATCAAGTAGGCTTCATCCCAGGGATGCAGGGATGGTTCAATATACGGAAATCCATCAATGTAATCCACTACATAAACAAACTGAAAAAAAAAACACATGGTCATCTCATTAGATGCTGAAAAAGCATTCGACAAAATTCAGCATCCTTTCATGCTAAAAGTCTTGGAAAGAGCAGGAATTCAAGGCCCATACCTAAACATAGTAAAAGCAATCTACAGCAAACCAGTAGCCAACATCAAAATAAATGGAGAGAAACTTGAAGCATTCCCACTAAAATCAGGGACTAGACAAGGCTGCCCTCTCTCTCCATATCTTTTTAATATAGTACTTGAAGTTCTAGCAAGAGCAATTAAACAACATAAGGAAGTAAAAGTGATACAAATTGGAAAGGAAGAAGTCAAACTATCATTATTTGCAGACGATATGATAGTTTACCTAAGCGACCCAAAAAACTCCACCAGAGAACTTCTACAGCTGATAAACAACTTCAGCAAAGTGGCAGGTTATAAAATTAACTCAAGCAAGTCAGTGGCCTTCTTGTACTCAAAGGACAAGCAGGCAGAGAAAGAAATTAGGGAAATAACACCCTTCACAATAGCCACAAACAACATAAAGTATCTCGGCTTAACTCTAACCAAACAAGCGAAAGATCTGTACAACAGGAACTTCAAGTCCTTGAAGAAAGAAATTGAAGAAGACCTCAGAAGGTGGAAAAATATTTCTTTCTCCTGGATTGGCAGGATCAATATAGTAAAAATGGCCATCTTGCCAAAAGCAATATACAGATTCAATGCAATCCCCATCAAAATCCCAACTCAATTCTTCATAGATCTAGAAAGAGCAATTCTCAAATTCATCTGGAGCAACAAAAAACCCAGGATAGCTAAAACTATTCTCAACAATAAAAGGACTTCTGGGGGAATCATTATCCCTGACCTCAAGCAGTACTACAGAGCAATTGTGTTAAAAACTGCATGGTATTGGTATAGCAACAGGCAAGCAGATCAATGGAACAGGATTGAGGACCCAGAAATTAACCCCCAGACTTATGGTCACTTGATCTTTGATAAAGGATCCACAACCATCCAGTGGAATAAAGATAGCCTTTTCAACAAATGGTGCTGGTTCAACTGGAGGTCAACATGCAGAAGAATGCGAATTGAACCACTCTTATCTCTTTGCACTAAGATCAACTCCAAGTGGATCAAGGACCTCCACATAAAACCAGACACACTGAAACTATTAGAAAAGAAACTTGGGAAGACCCTGGAGGACTTGGGCACAGGGGAAAAGTTCCTGAACAGAACACCAATAGCTTATGCTCTAAGATCAAGAATCGACAAATGGGACCTCATAAAATTACAAAGTTTCTGCAAAGCAAAGGACACTGTCAGAAGGACAAAACGGCAACCAACAAAGTGGGAAAAGATCTTCATCAACCCTATATGCGACAGAGGGCTAATATCCAATATATACAAAGAACTCAAGAAGTTATACCGCAAGAAGTTAGACCGCAAAGAAACAAATAACCTATCAAAAAATGGGGCACAGAGCTAAACAAAGAATTTTCACCAGAAGAAATTCGGATGACCAAGAAACACCTTAAAAGATGTTCAACATCATTAGTCATCAGGGAAATGCAAATCAAAACAACCCTGAGATTCCACCTCACACCAGCCAGAATGGCTAAGATTAAAAACTCAAGAGACAACAAATGCTGGCGAGGATGTGGAGAAAGAGGAACACTCCTCCACTGTTGGTGGGATTGCAAAATGGTAAAACCGCTCTGGAAATCAGTTTGGCGGTTCCTCAGAAAATTGGGCATGTCACTTCCAGAGGACCCTGGCATACCACTCCTGGGCATATACCCAGAGGATTCCCCTGCATGCAATAAGGACACATGCTCCACTATGTTTATAGCAGCCTTGTTTATAATAGCCAGAAATTGGAAGGTGCCCAAATATCCCTCAAAGGAGGAATGGATACAGAAATTGTGGTTTATTTATACAATGGAATACTACTCAGCAATTAAAAATAATGAATTCATGCAATTTGTAGGTAAATGGTTAGACCTGGAAAATATCATCCTGAGTGAATTAACCCAATCACAAAAGAATGCACATGAAATGCAATCAGTGATAAGTGGATATTAATGAGCCCAGAAGCCCTAAATACTCAAGACACAAATAGCAAGTCAAATGATTCCCAAGAAGAGGAAAGGAGAGGACCCTGGGCTTGTAAAGATTGCATCCAGTTTAGTAAAGAAACCGAGGGGGAGGGGGAATCATTGGGGAACAGTTGGGGGGGAGAGGAACTATGGGAACTATGGTGGGTGGGAACTGGGAAAGGGGAAAGCCTTTGGAATGTAAACATAGAATATAGAAAATAAAATAAAAAAAAAGAAAAAAAAAGAGTGTTTCATGACAAAGAAGAGGTTGATAGAATTCCAGTCTCCCCTCTGAGTTCTCCAGCACAATAACTCTCAGAGGTCTTTAGGAATTTTATATACGTAGACACACTTCCACTTCCACCACTCAAAGTATATTATCTCACAGTTAACAATGCCAGAGTCTAGTAAGCAAGGAATGTTGAAAGTGACCCAAAGTATGGAAATATGGATTCATGAATGGGTTTCTTTTTGCTAGCCCTTTTTCTTTTTTCCCACTACTAGAGCTGTAGCATCCCTCTTTTAGATATGAATTCTTACAGAAAGATTGATAGAGGTACACAGTATATTCTGGAAAAGGTTTGGGTTTATGGTTGGTGATAGATGGGGTGAATCATGTCCTAGGGTAAAAGTGCAGGTATGTTGATATGAAGATCCTAGATGCTTTGGATATCTGCAGTGACAAGGGCCATATGGATGGACTCAAATGGGGGAGTTAAGACTGATATCAAATATATGACATGGTTATGGAGATGAACAAAAATTACTAAAAACCAATAGGACCAATAGGTTTTCTCTTGATCATTTCTTTGTGACTTAATGGAGGGTGTAAACCACTGTTAAAGAATACAGAGGAACTTAGATGTATGGTCATGTCTAGAAATAAATAATAGCAAAACTGATAGCACTAGTGTGGAGAGAGTTTGTACTTCATTGTCCCTGAGACCTAAAACTATAATGTCTATGATTGTGATATTACATTTTTGTGGCTCTGATAGGACATGTGCAAGGTACTTGAACTTCTGGTTCATAACTCAGGAAATGACTATGTCTACCCTCTTCAAGATCAGGCCTAGGTATTAAAGATGCTAGTCTTGGATGACATTGCTGTCCATTTTTCCATAATGTTGGAGTCCCATTCTTCCTCTCAGGTCACAACTCTTCTCAAAGCTGAACTCATTCATTCTATGATTTATTTCATTTTTCATTTCTAACATCTTCATTGAATATGTGGAAGAGTGATGACTGATAGCATTGACTGTTTCCAGGGAAGAGGACCTGGGACAGTATGAGTAACCAAATGGCAAATGCATAGATAAACTGGCCTAGGAATACAAGCAAAGTATAAAAAGGAAGGCCTGGTTGTTCATGATGAACTACACTAAGTGCCGGTTAAAACTTTTCAGTTTGCACCTGTCTGGCAAACAAAATCTGAGATATGACTCTGTTTTTTAGGAAAAAGTTCAAACAGAAAAAATAATGTCTGGAAACATGCCATATTTATCCTCATAAATAATCAACCTGCAAAAATTCCATCTTTGGGAACAAATTTGCCAAAAAATGACAAATTTCTATAGTTGCAAGGCTGATAACTGGGGAGAGAAATTGACAGGAGAAATTAACCCAATCCTTACTTGAAGGAGTCATTGCTTCCTCATCTCATCACAGCTCCTTTGTCCTTAGTATTTCCCTGGGTGCAACCAGTTTAGTACATCTCACCCAGTCTTCATACCGGGAAGCACTAAGAAAAACATCACTGGGTTCTTTCTAGGTTCTGAAGGCTGTGGTAAGCTGTGTGCTCTTAACCATGTGATCATTTCTAAAGATCTCCTGAATTTGATAAATCTTAAAAGCTGAGTGTGCTTGCATGTTCTTTGATGGTAAAATTACTGTCTTATTATGAAAATACACTACAGCTATCTCTGTGCCATGTGTCTCTTAGACAGTCAATTTAATCAGATCATATGTAAATAGAGATGGGGGCATGTTATGAAATTCATTACTGATTCTTTTATTTTATGACTGAACACTTTGAGACTGATGAAGGAATAATTTGCCCAAGTGTTGTCAGGGTCTATTTTTCCTCTGTAGATATCAAGGCACTGTTCTGAACTGGGCTAGCTTAGAAGAAACAAATCCTAACCAAGTAATGGATTAGTCATGATCTCACTCAGAAATTATGTAGGAGAAAGAGCTTTATCCAGAGAAAGTTTTGAATGAACTAGATGTCTTCATTGAGTGTATACATTGGTTTGTCAACTTCAGTGTACATTATTTGCTGGGGCCAAGGTGCTTACAATGCTTTATTTACATGCCAAGAATTCTGGGTGTTACATGTACAAATCCTTTAAAAAGCAAGAAGTTTAACCTGAAACATGGCCATGAGGATATATGTCCACCTCAAAGGGTGACTGGGCATATTGGGTTTTTAGGTGATGTGCACCTGGACAAGGAAGTCAAGAACAGGAATGAACCACTCCTGCTACTGCCAGTCTAAGGATGAGATTTTCTGGGTTTGGATACACCTTGTCTCACACTTGCTCTAGACAAACTTCCTTATTTGCACAGTTTTATGGCTCCACAGCCCAGTGAGTTATGTTCTTTGTATGGAGCCACAGCCCTGTGGCCCAATTGTGCTTTCTACCATATGCCATTGGCTGTGGATATATGCCTTTGATCTTGTTGGGACATTTTGTTATTCATCCTTGTTTTAAAAATCATTGCCTAATATCTGTCACTTTTATAACTCAGGAACATAATCTGAAGACATATATAAACTCCAATCCTCAACAATCTTTCCTGCTGTCCTGCACACCTGAATATCAGTGTCAGGGACACATGTGTTTGAAGCGCAGACTTGAGGATCTATGATTTTCTGCCAGTTATTTTATTATGAAGAGGGTATAACAGTTGTCGTGGAAGAAGTATCTTTCTCAAGTTTATCTGAATTGTCTTTTGAAGTGGCAGAAGGTTGGAGACAAATTCAACATCAAGGGTCAGGGAGCCTTGTGAGAAGCATAGTCAACTGCTTAGAGTGTAGAACATGGTAGAGTATTCAGTTATAACTTCTGAGCCAGAATGAGTTCATATATGTGTTTTCTACTTCAAAAATCTTCTATTGTACAAGTATGTGATAATGTATATATTTGCGTGTGTGTGTGTGTGTGTGTGTGTGTGTGTGGAGGGTGTGTGTGTAATGTATGTATGTATGTGTGTATGTGTGTGTGTATGTGTGTGTGTGTGTGTGTGTGTGTGAGTGAGTGTATATCACTTAATAATGAATACTATATCATTATCAATATGTGGCACTGTGATGCCACAAGGACCTGTTAGGTATGTGGGTGACTCAAGAAAGTTAGTATTACTTGGATAAAAAGAAAGGAAGTATACACTGTTGCTTGAGTGTAGATTGGCTAAGACAAAATCAAATGAAGAATTTATTAGGCAAGATGTGATAAGGTAAAAACCAGTGCTGTCTGTGATTTTCCTCTGTTTTTTTTTTGGGGGGGAGTGGGTAGAAAATATGCTTTGACTTTAGAATCCATGGATCTGTGGCCTCTATATTGGGTAAGAATGGCTTCTGTGAAATCTCATATTTGGTACATATTCCCAAAAGAACACCACTAACTTTCTGTTGTTGTTGTTGTTGTTGTTGTTGTGTTGTGTTGTTGTTGTTGTTGTTGTTGTTGTTTGCAAGACTATCCCACAGTGTTCCTAAAATAAAAGCCAAGTCAGAGGCATATTAATAAAGTTGGAGGATATGTTTCCTGCACCTCACAGCTTATTCTCAGTTATCACAATGGTAGGTATTTTGTAAATTTGACATGTTCTTTTTTCTTTTCCTTTCTTAATTGTTCCTAGACTGGAAGTGAATAAAAGGATGGAATTAAAACACATATCTGCTTTGATGTTCATTGTTTATTCAGTGCCCTTCCTTACTTTGTCAGACACTTTTGCTAAACATGAATGGAAATAGCAAAGAAAATTTTGATACAAAACCCGGACTGTGTAAACACATACCCATTCTTAAACCAATCTCACACCGTAAAAATGGAGACAAGTGTTTCAGTGTCCTTCTGGCTTTGTAATACAAAGGGAAATCTCTAGAATCTAAATAACTATGAGCACCCCTTACATGTCTCTTCTGAGTGAGTTTGCATTTGGGAAAAAATCATGTCTTTTATCTAGGGAATGTCTTTGGATTCTGTGGCCCCTAGTAAAGGAGCCTAATGTTGCTTCCTTCAGAGAGTCTACAGCATGGGTATAAAAACATAATCAGAAATTCAACACGAATTCCAAAAAGAGGCAGAACCATGAATGTAGCTACTACATGGCATTCTGTGATATCTCAAACAAAATTCCTACCATCCTTTTCCATAAGATGTGAATGTAGAGTTCACTCCCTTGCAGTTTTCTTCTGAAGTCAACCATAGACTTGTTGCACAGTGAGATTTCACCAAAATATAATAATAACAAAGATGAACTACAGCCAAAGTAAAAACCCCCTCCTGATCCATTTTGTCTACAACATAACCTCATTTAATATTATGTTTCACTAAGAGGATGGTAAGGTACCCTATCTTAATATGCAATGTTCCTCTTTCAGAATGATTCCTGTATTCCTGTATATCTTCTTTTTTTTTCACCAGTATTTTGGATTCCTCTGATATTGGTTTTATGAGGAAAGAATTATTTTAGGAAGACTCAATCCAAGTCAATAGTATAGCAGAATGCATGAGGAGGAACAACTCTGAGCCACTTACTCAAGTTGTCTTTACTAGGAGTGTGACAGAAGCTAATCACAGAAGATTATGAAGCAACTTCAGCATCCCATATGAGTTGCAGTGTACAATAGCTCAGATGTTTTTATGAATTTTATCAAAATAGATACACCTCCATTAGCTCCTTGAGGAGTGTTGGGAAAGAATAACACCAGTCAGACAGATATAGAGATCAAATTCTTGTAAGCAAAGAATGTTACAAGTTACTCAAAGCAAGAAAACAAGTGTTCAGAAAAGGATCTTTTGTCTCTAGTGTCACTATTAGAGGACCAGTATATTTCTTCAGACATGCTATATTTTTATAAAGACTATTAATTTTACAAAATTCCAAGAAGGAGTGTAATGACTTATAGATGATGAGGAATTAATTGTATCATGTCATATGTAAAATAGCTGGTACTCTAAAATGAATAAGAGATGGGTCAGATATCTGCAGTGACAAAGGCCATATTTGTAGGCTCTAATAGGGAATTTAAACTGATGTCAAAGATGTAACTTTTATATGGAAATTAGCAAAGATTTCTTTTAAAAATACCCCCAGGTTTGCTGTTGAAAGTGTGCAGACCAACTTACATGTCTGGGAAGGACACGTTGTGAAGAAGACACTAGAGCCACTGAGAGTACTAGTGTGGAGACTATTTTTATTTTATTGATTTTCCAGGCCCACAACCATAATTTCACTGGCTGTGATATTAATTTTTGTAGAAGAAGTCAGACAGATGCACGGTTTATGAACTCCTTCTTCACTGCTCTGGTCATGCCTATGTTCACCCATTTTAAGGACATGCCAATGGCTATGAAGATGTTAGTGTTGAACTGCATTGCTGTTTCTCTTCTTATGATAGTTACTTCCAATTTTTCCTATCTTGTCTCATGTCTTATGAACGCTGAGTTTGTCCAATTGATCGACTGATTCAGAATACTTATCATCTTCCTAAAATATATGAAAGAGAGATAACTGTTAGCATTGATCATTTCTAGGGAAGAGGATCAAGGACAAAACTCAATGATCATATTGGAAATGCATAGGAAAATTCTTTCAGCAATCACACTAATTATAAAAGTAATGTCCTGAATGTTCACAATGAAGCACATTAAGTACATGCTAAGGCTTTCTAGTTTGCTACTGGCAGCCAACCAAATTCATAGATACCACTGTGTTGTGCAAAACAAGGTAAGACAATTAGTAAGGTTAGAAATATCACACAATCATCTTTATAAAAATTAAATCTCCATAAATGTTCTTTCTTTAGAAAGACAGGAAATAACTGGCTTGGTAAAATGGGAATAGTTTTTAAAAATTCAGGAGCTAAAACAAGAGAGAAATGACAGGAGATATACACACAACCCTCAATTGGAGGAGTATATGCTTCCTCTACACTTCTGAGACACTTTCCCTCATTATTTCACACTCACATGAGCTCATTCAGGCTTCTTACTGTGAAAAATTGAAGAAAATATCATTGTATGAATTCTAGGCAGGTAAAGTTTTCTAGGTGCTAAAGAGGATAGTAAATTGTGTAAAGGAGATGTATGTTAGGGTCCCTAAATCTAGTGATGGATCTTAGTGTGTCGGAGTTATCTGAGAGCTTCTTACTTCTACTCACTGACTGTCACAACTTTTCCTAAGCCTCACTCAGAACTCAATTGGCCATTGATCTAGTTATGAGTTTAGGGAATAGAATTTACAAAGAGAAAGACAAAAGGACGAAGCTGCTCTGAAATTTCCTGTTAATTCTCTGTGTCTCCTCTTACCCAGAATTCTGATATCTATGGTCCTCATTTATGGCAAGAATTGCATTGGTGTTAGAAATGTGGTTCAGCTCTTAAGAACACTTGCTGCTTCTTAAGAGGCCACAGCTTTAGTCCTTATATTGTTTCACAAATATCTGTTTTCCAAAGAATGACTCTAGTTCCATAATCTTGCCTCAACAGACAGCTGTCACACACACACACACACACACACACACACACACACACACACCAAAAAAAAACAAAGAGAAAGGAGAGAGAGAGAGAGAGAGAGAGAGAGAGAGAGAGAGAGCAATGCATGCACACATGTATATCTGCATGCACACATGTATATCACTGGCAAAATAATCATACACATACAATTAAATAAAACCATTTGAAATTTATTGTACACATATTACAAAGACAAAAGAGTTATGCTTTATAAATAATAATGTACAAAAGAGAAAATTTCCATTCGACGGGTATCCAAGAAATGTTGGGATCTTCCCCACAGATGTCAGATCCTGGGGATGAAATGGAGGCTGGGCCATATTTTTCAACTGTCTACAGCCATGCCTCTATTTTCTGTGGTATTGTGTTGTATTTTATTTTGTTTGTTTTCTGGAGGAGGCAAGGACAAACAATTCCCAACTCTATTGGAATGTGCTTTCCACATATTCTTTATTCTTACCTTTCTACACTAGATATCCAGACTGAGAGCAGCCTCTTAAGTCTGCCCCAATTTTACAGCTGAGGGTTAGTGTTCCTCCTCTGTATAGTTCAGCTAAATATTGTATTATGTACTATAATAAAGACATAGCTCAAATGTTTCCAATTTATTTTAGAATGTCTGTTTCTTTTACCACAATCATTCAACTTTGCTTTATCCAAAGAAAATTGCCCAGTCCTTATTCCAGGCACTTTGGGCATTGGTCATGACTTTGTTCTTATGTAGGTGTGTGGACACCTACATACCTCTGTCTAGAACAAGTTGTCTAACAGAGCAGTCCAGGTCCTGTTTCCTAAGGATTAGTATCTAAGTATGAGCACAGCTCTGACTGAGAGTGGTTGAACTTGAATGTAAAGAGCTAGAACATGTCTTTTGACTGTTGCAGTGTATACCATCCACACACAGGTAGAAGACCTACCCCAACAGAATGGATGAAGTCATTTTTCATCAACTTTTAGAATTCCAGTTTGGACATATTACCAAATTAGTCTTTCCCATGTACACTGTTTACTTTTAAAATGCTGATGAGAGACCATACTTTGCTTTCCACTGGTGGCAAACCTTGGTCATCTTTAGCTGCATGAAAATGGAAATGCAGAGCTAGTAAGGAGAATGAATATACACTTTTCCCAGATCTGTCTCGGGGCAACTAACAGATTAAATGTTGATGAGAATATTAAATAAAAAGAAAGTCAGTGTTACCTGTCAGGGGCCAGTCCCTGCAGGGAGTTCTTCTTGTCAGTTCTTTTTGAGGCAGCAGAAGAGGAACAGCATTGGTGTAGTGTAAGACTTGGCCCTGTGAGATACATGGATTAAGAGTTATATTATGAGATATTTGGGGTTGCTGTATAAAACAAAGTTTACTAATCTATTTCACTATGCTACTGTAGCTGACTTGCTTTCTATGATCCTCTGAGGATCTTCCTCAAACTGCAAAGGATTAAGTAAATAGCCTTTACACTATCTCAGCAGGAGCTTTACAGCTCTAACTTCGAGCCTGCTGATCTATAGTCATAGGAAGAAAAGGGACACTTAGAAAAATGATTATAGCATCAATTACTAAGTTGTAAAATGTTACTCTGAAAGATATCTAAGATAAAACGTGGAAAGACCTTAGAAATTTTCTAACTGGGGAAATGGAAAAAATTCTAGAAAGCAAAAAAATCTTCTAAAAGAAAAAAATTCTTCTAAGTGGGTTAAAAAGGAGAAAAATATTTTCTATCTCATCTATCTTCCTTTCTTCTCTTTGTCCTCAGCAGTAATACGTCTTGCAGAATACATGATTACAAGTTACAAAGTTCATAATAAGTTCAAACAAATAATCAAATCATTAATTCAAATTGAAGTTTACAATAGAGGATGTTTACATGCATATCCATTAGGAGTAATTTTCTGACTAAACATCCATTACCTTTCTCAGCTTCAACGGTTCAATGAAGGTTTAAAACCATAATAAGTGTAGTTTTGTATAGATAAACCCAGTCAATATTGTATCTTCTTCCCTAGCACCTATAATGAATTGTTATTTTCCTTTTTATGACCTCTGGTTAATTGTTTTCCAACCTCTTGGAGTATGTCTTGAGTAGAAGAAAGTCTGGTTGCTATCTAAGTAAAATTAACTGGTGACACTTGGGAGTCTGGTAGAGTTTTCATTGCAGTTATATATATCAGAAAAGGACCTAAGGGCAGTTCCACTATAAAAGAGCTTATAATCATGAAACAATTTTAGGAGTTCTTATAGGATCATTATTAAGACTTAAGTCATCTATTTGCCTATATATCATTAAATAAGATTTAACATCTTCCGCGGAAAGCAGAGCTCTATTCCAAAGGGGTATGTTATTATTTAGTGATTGTTATATAGTTTAATAATAACATGAAAAGCATATTAATAGCAGGATTTTTTCTAAATGCTATAGCCTTCCTTAACAAGCAAGAACCTGGAGTAGATTATATAATAATCTGAAGAAGGCCATCTCAGGACGATCACACGCTAGTTATTAGCTTGTCCCATTATGGCTCCTGACAGTTACCTATGTTTGAGAAAAAAATTGTTTGTCAAAGGTAAGTGAATGTGATATTAAACTTCTAGAAATGAGAAAAAATTCAAGGACTCTTAGAAATTGTAAAGAAAGCAACTAGCTAGTTAAGCTCAACAGCAAGCTCCTACAGGAGGAATATTTGACAGAATGTTGGTTGAAGAAAACAAAAACAAAAACAAAAACAAAAAAACAACACAAAACAAAACAAAAAACAGCAGGCAACTTCCAGCAAGAGGTATCTAGAGCTCACTTACAAAAGAGGAGCCACATAGAATTCTTGGAAAATGTGATACGGGACAGAATTTATAGACCTGCTGTGGTTGGATACATAAATATCCAGATAAGTTAGATCAGAACCTCTCTCTCTCTCTCTCTCTCTCTCTCTCTCTCTCTCCTCTCCTCTCCTCTCCTCTCTCTTCCTCCTTGTGTTCTTCCCTTACATTTATGGTATGTCAATCAATCCTGCCTAGTTTTTGTTATCTCTCTTTCTCTTCCCCCTCTTTAGAATTCCCCCCTGATGCTGAAGTGGATTAAAGTAAGTGCATGATGTCATTTGGATTTCACCCTGGTTCTTAACTGCCTTAGGCAAGTCAGACAGCCTGACATATTCCATTTCCCTTATCTAGCCATCAGAGTCTAGAAGAGAATTCAACTGAGCATACTGAATCTGCCCAACCATAATCCATTCTGTCCCTCCTGCTTGTGGAATAATAGTTACCTCATGTTTTCATGGCACAAATAATTATTTCTCTAATGATAAATTGATTGAATATATGTCACAATAAGAATACATTGATTAAATATAATAAACTTTTAAGAGGTGATGAATGTTATTAGGGATAAAACATATTATGCCCAAGAAGAGTTGTGAGCAAGGCTATATAGTTTAAAGGTTATGAAATGAGAACTCTTCTTAGATTTCCAATTCTTGGTAAATTGAAGGGTTTGTCATCCCTTCTCTTTTGTGGAGTGAGAACCCTCAGGAAAAAATGAGTCTAGAACTACTAGAATTACTTACAAATTCTAGTTCTAATTTGGGTTTAGCTAATTAGGAATTTACAACTGAGAATATTGCAGTTTTCAATTTATTTATTTCTGGTTAGGCTCCACTAGCTGCATAAAGTAATGGATTTCTATGTGACATGTCAAATACATTCTATGTTCTGTCATCCTATGTATCCACTGTATTAATCTTTCTCATGGTCCCAGTCCAAGCCAAATCCTTTGCATGATGCCGCCAGTCTTGGGCCTTCAACTACAACAGAGGCTGCACCATTACCAATGTCTTTCCATGGCCTCTCATAGCAATACCCAATTCCTGGAATCAACTTCTCTTTTAGTTGGGGTTTTATTGCTCGAAAGAGATACCATGACCAAGGCAACTCTTATAAGGACATTATTTGGGGCTAGCTTACAGGTTCAGTGTTTCAGTCCAAAATAATCAAGGAAGAGCATGACATCATCCAGACAGGCATGTTGCAGGAGGAGCTGAGAGCTCTATATTTTCACCTGCAGGCCTCTAAGGGAATACTGATTTCTAGACAGCTAGGATGAGGGTCTTAAGCCCAGGCGGCCTTCAGTAACACACCTACTACAGCAGGGCCATACCTTGTAAAATTGTCACTTCCTGGAACAAGCATATAGAAGCCATCTTAGATTTTAGCATTATAGGACAAACATAATAACTGATAGATGAAAAGTTTGGAATAATTCTTTGTGATATAAGGATATATAAGGTGAACATGAGGAGAAGTTTGGTACTCAATAAATAAAGTCAAATATTGACAAGTAGAAACTCATGATATTGAAAAAAATCTGTAACCCAATGTATGACTTTAACTGGATGAAGACACAGCATGTGGAATGGGAGGAAAATTTGCTAAATAAGTTAGCAGTATATGTAATAGAAATGACACAATACCACAACTAATAACAAAAGAAATAACTCAATGGGAGAATAGACTAAGAACTATAATAGAATATTCCCAAAGAATAGTATGAAAATATAACATCTATACTTTAAGAGTTTGTAACATCCTTTACTTCAAAAATAAGAAAATTGGAACTATTTGACGTCTCATCCACAATCTAGACAAATTGGCTATCATTCAGTAGATCAAAGACTGTAAACACTGGAAAGATAGGGAAATATGGCTACTTATTCACTACTAATAAGAATGAAGACAAGAATAGCAAATATGAAGAGTGTTATGGAAGCAAGCATAGAAACAGCATATGACAAAATTATGCCAGTCCTGGGCAAATTCTCTAAAGATTCATAATCTACTAGAATGATAGATGCACATAAGTGTTAATTATTACTTAGTTCATAATGGCAAGATAATGAAATCAGGTTAGGTTTTCATCACTAATGAATGAATAATAAAATGTGCAACATTCATAAAGTGGAATGTCATTTTGCCATAAAGAGAATATAAATGTTTAAATTTTCATGAAAGTAGCAAATAAATTAGAAAATTTGATATTCAGAATGAACCTATACTTAGGAATTCAAACATCATGTCCCCTCAGAAATAGTAAGTTTTGAGAAGTAGTATTTATTTTAAGCTTGCCTGGATTTGAAATCACCAAGAAAGAACATTTGGAGACATTATTGCACCATAATAGACATTATATGGAAAGATTACCCCCAAATTAAGCTTTTTACCTGTTAATTTGTCCCATTTTGTGACAATTGATCAAATCAATAAAAACTGTAACTAAAGCATAGAACATCAGATTGTGCCTATTTGTATTTACATGACTATAAGTTTTATTGTGTGTTTGTATGTATGTGTATGTGTGTGTACTGGCTGGTTTAGTGTGTCCGGTTGACACAAGCTGGAGTTATCACAGAAAAAGGAGTTTCATTTGGGGAAGTTGCTCCATTAGATCCATCTGTGGGGCATTTTTCAATTAGTAATCAAGGGGTGAGGGCCCTTTGTGGGTGGGACCCTCCCTGGGCAGGGATTCTTGGGTTCTATAAGAGAGCAGGCTTAGCAAGCCAGGGGAAGCAAGCCAGTAAGGAACGTCCCTCCATGGCCTCTGCATCAGTGCCTGCTTCCTGACTTGCTTGAGTTCCAGTCCTGAGTTTGTTTAATGATGAACAGCAGTGTGGCCTTGTAAGGTCAAAAAACCCTTTCCTCCTCAACTTGCTTCTTTGTCATGATGTTTGTGCAGGAATAGAAACCATGACAAGTACAGTGTGTGTTTGTGTGTATGTGTGTGTGTGTGTTTGTGTATGTGTGTGTGTTTGTGTGTGTGAGTGTGTCTGTTGTGGATAGCCCTGGGCTAGTACTTTGATGTTAATTCCACTCCTCAGAGGGGCTGCAGATGAGGAGTTGCCTTGTGAACCATCTCCCCACCTTGACTTTTCAAATAAAGGCTTGAGCCAATGATTGGGCAGGAGGAAAGTGGGAGGAGCAGAGTCTAGGGGAGGAGCTACAGGGTATAAAACAGGAGGAGGAGGAGCAACGGGAGGAGAGAACAGGGAGAAGAAACAAAGAGAAGAAACGGGGAGAGAGAAACGGTTAAAGAGAACCGGAGAGGCAGCAGGGAGAGAAGCTCGGGGCCTAGAGAAACTGCAAGTTGTATGGGATAAAATAGATTGAAACAGAGTAGTAGAGTGGGAGGCCTGCCCAGTCTAGGCTTGTAGCTTGTTTTGTTAACCGCTGAGTTGAGCTTTCTTTTACTGGAGAACTGGGTTGGATACATAGTAGCAACAAAATGGCTGCCCAACATATTGTTTAGAACCTAACAAACCTGAGATAAAACGTTAGCTGCCTGAGAAGCCCTGAACGGCTCCGACAGCAGATAGAAAGGGTTCAGGACCAGGTAATTCATTGATATAAGAGAGATATATAGTATTTTGATACTTAAAGATGAGTAGAACAATAAAGAGAGTTTTGGCTTTAGGTGATGATATTTTGAGTGATTTTGATGAGATTTTGACAGGAATGGATTTAGTGAAAAAGGTCATTGGTATTGCAGTACTTATTATCTTGATTTGCTATGTCATCTCAAGAGTCCTAGACAAAAAAAAAATCCTTGCCTTAGAAAAGAGATTACAAATAACACTAGAACAAAGGATGAAGCAGTTCGAAACACTAGAATTGAAGACCCAGGAAATTATAGAACAGAATAAGAGACAGAAGGAGGAGAATGAAGGTGGGAGACAGGAGTTAGAAAAGATGCTAGAACAAAGGATGCAGCTGTTCGAAACACTAGAATTGAAGACCCAGGAAATTATAGAACAGAATAAGAGACAGAAGGAGGAGAATGAAGGTGGGAGACAGGAGTTAGAAAAGATGCTAGAACAAAGGATGCAGCAGTTAGAAACACTAGAATCGAAGACCCAGGAAATTATAGAACAGAATAAGAGACAGAAGGAGGAGAATGAAGGTGGGAGACAGGAGTTAGAAAGGATGCTGGAACAAAGGATGCAGCAGTTAGAAACACTAGAATTGAAGACCCAGGAAATTATAGAACAGAATAAGAGACAGAAGGAGGAGAATGAAGGTGGGAGACAGGAGTTAGAAAAGATGCTGGAACAAAGGATGCAGCAGTTCGAAACACTAGAATTGAAGACCCAGGAAATTATAGAACAGAATAAGAGACAGAAGGAAGAGAATGAAGATGGGAGACAGGAGTTAGAAAAGATGCTAGAACAAAGGATGCAGCAGTTAGAAACACTAGAATTGAAGGCCCAGGAAATTATAGAACAGAATAAGAGACAGAAGGAGGAGAATGAAGGTGTGAGACAGGCATTAGAAAAGATGCTAGAACAAAGGATGCGGCAGTTTGAAACACTAGAATTGAAGACCCAGGAAATTGTAGAACAGAATAAGAGACAAAAGGAGAAGATTCTAGAACAAAGGATGCAGCAGTTAGAAACACTAGAATTGAATACCCAGGAAATTATAGAACAGAATAAGAGACAGAAAGAAGAGAATGAAGATGGAAGACAGGAGTTAGAAAAGATGCTAGAACAAAGGATGCAGCAGTTAGAAACACTAGAATTGAAGACCCAGGAAATTATAGAACAGAATAAGAGACAGAAGGAGGAGAATGAAGGTGGAAGACAGGAGTTAGAAAAGATGCTGGAACAAAGGATGCAGCAGTTCACAGATCAGACTGAGCAGCAGAGAGAGAAAAATGAAGATTGGAACCTAGACTTGGAGAATAACCATTTAAATTAATCAATCAGAATAAAATAGACACTAGACTATTAGTAAACAGTATTATGATTGAAGGAATGGTTGACACTGGAGCAGATGTCACTATTATATCTACAAAATTTTGGCTTGTAAGTTGGCCACTTCAAGAAGTAGATATCCAATTTCAAGGAGTTGGGACCTTATTCCAAATAAAGCAAAGCACCAGATGGCTTAAGTGTATAGGACCAGAAGGTTGGGTAGGAAAATTGAGGCCATACATGGCTAATATAGCTGTTAGTTTATGGAGAAGAGATCTATTAAGGCAGTGGAATACACAAATTAATATCCCCTCAGTCTCAATATGTAACCATGAAACTAGTCGGGATTCTAATGAAAATCTTAAATTAGTTAAGGAATCTTATCAAAGGCAGTTGCAGACTGTCCAAGCTGTCCATAAACAAGATACAGCAATTGTGGAGAGATCAAATCAAACTCTAAAGGAGATGCTTAATAGGCAAAAAGGATCAATGAGAACCTCCAAGGATAGATTACATAGTGCCTTATTAACCTTAAAATTTTTAAACACCCATGAACAAAACACCACAGCTGCTGAAAGACATTGGACTGTGGAACGAACTATTGAACTAAACCAGCCCGTTTATATTAAGGATATTCAAACATCAGAATGGAGAATGGAAAATGTGTTATGCTGGGGGAGGGGCTATGCCTATGTTTCCACAGGAAAAGAAAAGCTGTGGGTCCCTTCCAAGCTGATAAAAATCAGACATGACAAAGGTAGACCTCCTGAGGACCTTGGTGACAGAGAAGAAAATGGAGACTAACACATTCAACAAAATAGGTGATGTATATGTAGTAATGTTTATGTCTCTGTATATGGAGACAACTCTGGAACTGGCTGAGACTAAAATGTCTATAAACAGCCATTAACACTTATTGGGTGTTACAAAACATCCTTTACGAGGACATGGATACACAGTTACATTTTAGTTTGACCAAGTGATCAGGCTAATCTGAGGAAAGGCAGTCAGATGTCTTTCTTTACTGATCTTCATTGGCCAATATATGCCCCCTGCATGCTCTGTGTGAATGTCTTTACCTGTTTACTTGTTTCTTTTAAGTTTTGTATACTATAGGGATGAAAGAAGAGAAAGATACACACACCAGGATGCTGAGATTTGGGAACTTCCATTCCAGCTTCACACTTGACTCTATTTCAACTACATCAAAGCTGATTCTCTTAAAGACTTGCTTCCAGAACTCTACTTGCCTCTCCAGCCTTTCAGAATGTCATGGTCGAGATGTCATCTGACATAAAGGCACGAACTTTCTCAAAACATAGTGACTGGAAGGCAAATAATGCCAGATAGTTTTCAAATTTTCCCTTTGGGCCCCCAAATGGGAATTCTTCGCCCCAATTCAGCTGGAAGCAGACAGAAGACAATCATCGTCCCAGTTCCTTATGTGGGGTGGATGGTTATGGTTATTTTAGGAATTACAGATATGTTATAATTTTAGGGATATGTCACAAATGTAGCTTTGGTCAAGGAGAAAACTAAAGAACTTAAACAGGGATTTCTACCTTTCCTTTCTTCTTCTCTATCCTTCTTTCTTAGGTAAAGGAGAAGTGGGTGGAAAAGAAAAAGGGGGATATAGTAATATCATAGAAATTATAGAAATAGACAAATAGGGATTGGTGAGAAAATGTATTTTTAACCAAAAAATTACATAGCCAGATCTTACATTGGTAGAAGTCTTTATAATTGATGCAAAGCCTATTGGTTCAGAATTTAGTTGATGTAAACTTAAGGTTTTCATTGGTATGAATTTACTACTGATATAAAACTGGGATTAATATTGTTACTCCCATGTAGGCATTGTGCCTATATAACACATTTAAGAATACAAGGCTTAGACCCAGTCCTTCTATAACTGCTAGTATAAACTGCTTTTAGATGATTAAGTAATACAAGTTAAGGGCCAGATAGCAAACTCGTGGTTATGAATTAGTTAAAAGAGTGTTCCTGAGCTATTTTGACTAGAAACAGCCGAGAATAGTCAAGGCTTAACAGTTCAGAGATGTCTTAGGTAGACAAATGGTCTTCAAGGGTGTCAGAAGTCCACAGAATATGTTTATTGACATTTATTTATTAATATTTGACTAGAGACCTGTCTGCTCCTGACAGCTCCCCTTTCTTGAATTCAAAGAAGAACTTGAGCATCAATGGAGTTGCTTTAGTTGTGGTGAGACAGTCACCAGGCAAGAATTGCCTCATTTCATCTACAGACAAATACTGTCCAAAAAAGGACACACTGCAGAATAGTCGACTGATAATCTATGCCAAGACAGAGTAATCAGCCCTTAAAAATTCTGCATTACCAAGGTCTGTCAGATGATCCTGGGCCAGAAGGCTGAAGACTGATGCTCCAACGTTTTGGTGTATAGGGCCTGTCCAGGTGATCAGTGGTCTCTATAAATTGGCTAAGTTTTAGAAGCTATATTTTGTGCTTCTCATACTTTCAGGTAATATTAGTCATTCTTGGATTTCTGATGGGGTTGAAGACTAATAGTCTTATAGCCAGTCCAAGCTGGTTAGCATTTAGAAAGATAATACAGATTTGAGAGGATGGTTTGCAGATGGATTACAGTCTAAAGTGTACTTGAGTTAGGTGTAGAATTATAAGTCTTTTAAGTTCCAATAGATGACAGGGGTACTACTTAATTGATAAAAAAATGATTGACTGGGTGTTAGGTCTATCCTGTATGCTATATATTACAAAATGGTAATAATTGTGCTCAATTGATTTCTGAGATAAAAGAGTCTTTTATAATTGGACAGAAAGGGGGAAATGTTGTGGATAGCCCTGGGCTAGTACTTTGATGTTAATTCCACTCCTCAGAGGGGCTGCAGATGAGGAGTTGCCTTGTGAACCATCTCCCCACCTTGATTTTTCAAATAAAGGCTTGAGCCAATGATTGGGCAGGAGGAAAGTGGGAGGAGCAGAGTCTAGGGGAGGAGCTACAGGGTATAAAACAGGAGGAGGAGGAGCAACGGGAGGAGAGAACAGGGAGAAGAAACGAAGAGAAGAAACGGGGAGAGAGAAACGGTTAAAGAGAACCGGAGAGGCAGCAGGGAGAGAAGCTCGGGGCCTAGAGAAACTGCAAGTTGTATGGGATAAAATAGATTGAAACAGAGTAGTAGAGTGGGAGGCCTGCCCAGTCTAGGCTTGTAGCTTGTTTTGTTAACCGCTGAGTTGAGCTTTCTTTTACCGGGGAACTGGGTTGGATACATAGTAGCAACATGTGTCCTTTAAAGCAAGAGTGATTATTTACTGACAAGACAAAAGTAGAAGAAGCCCCATAAGATGTGAACACCTGTGATTTTTGGAGACAACTGTGGAGAGCACTAATATGTAACAAAGTACAGTATAAGTAGGGATATCTGAGGTAGTCTGTCTTAATTATGGAAAGAATGGAAACAAAGTTTGGGAGCATGTTTCCCAAATACATATAGGAAAGCTAAAAACTAGCACACAATCTTATTGAGATGGTTACTCAGTGAAATGTAATGTTATGATTGATTTGCTCCCTTGGACAGGATCAATGACATTACATTTGAGAAAAGATTCCTGTCTTTTTTTTAAATTTAATTATTGGATATATTCTATATTTACATTTCATTTCACTTTTTCTGGTTCAACATCCCCCAAAGGTCTCACATGCCCTTTTCCCTCCCCCTGTTCCCCCATCCACCCCTTCCCACTTCTCTGTTCTGGTATTCCCCAACACTGATGTTTTGATCATTTCCAGCACCAGTGTCCATTCCTTCGTTATTGTCGGATATCATTTGATATGTGGATTGTGTATTTGGTGTCCCAAGAGTCTAGGCTAATATCCACTTATCAGTGAGTGTATACCATGGGTTGTTTTGATTTGCATTTCTTTAATGACTAATGATGTTGAACATTTTTTGATGTGTCTCAGCCATCCGAATTTCTTCAGGTGAAATGTCTTTGTTTAGCTCTGTACCCCATTTTTGGATATGGTTATTTGGTTTTCAGGGGTCTAACTTCTTGAGTTCTTTGTATACATTGGATATTAGCCCTCTGTCGGATGTAGGGTTGGTGAAGATCTTTTCCCAATTTGTTGGTTGATGTTTTGTCCTTTTGACTGTACGTTTTGCCTTACAGAAACTTTGTAATTTTATGAGGTCCCATTTGTCTATTCTTGTTCTTAGAGCATAAGCAATTGCTGTTCTGTTCAGGAATTTTCCCCTGTGCCTATGTCCTGCAGGCATCTTCCCCAGTTTCTTTTCTATTTGTTTCAGTGTGTCTGGTTTTATTTAGATGTCCTTAAACCACTTGGAGTTGACCTTGGTACAAGGAGATCAGAGTGGGTCAATTCGCATTCTTGGAATTTTCCCCCTGAGCCAATGTCCTCAAAAGTCTTCCCTAGTTTCTTTTCTATTAGTTTTGGTGTGTCTGGTTTTATGTGGAGGTCCAAGATCCATGTGGAGTAGAGCTTAGTGCAAGGAGATAAGAGTGGATCAATTATCATTCTTCTGCATGTTGACCTCCAGTTGAGCCAGCACCATTTGATGAAAAGGCTATCTTTTTTCCACTGGATGTTTTCAGCTCCTTTGTTGAAGATCAATTGACCATAGATGTGTGGGTTCAATTCTGGGTCTTCGATCCTATTCCATTGATCCGCCTCCCTGTCCCTGTACCAAAACCATGCAATTTTCAACACTACTGCTCTATAGTATTGCGTGAGGTCCGGGATATTGATTCCCCCAGAAGTTTGTTTACTGTTGATGATCGTTTTAGCTATCCTGAGGTTTTTGATATTCCAGATGAATTTGAGAATTGCTCTTTCTAACTCTATGAAGAACTGAGTTGGTATTTTGATGGGGATTGTGTTGATTATGTATATTGCTTTTGGCAAGATTGCCATTTTAACTCTATTAATCCTGCCAACCCACAAATATGGAAGATTTTTCCATTTTCTGAGGTCTTCTTCAATTTCCTTCTTCAGAGACCTGAAGTGTTTGTCATATAAATCTTTACATTTTTGGTTAGAGTCACACCAAGATACTTTATATTATTTGTGTCTAGTGTAAAAGGTGTCATTTCCCTAATTTATTTTTTTTTATTGGATATATTCTATATTTACAATTCATTTCCCTTTTTCTGGTTCCCCACCCCCAAAGGTCCCACATGACCTTTTCCCTCCCCCTGCTCCCTCATCCACCCCCTCCCACCTCCCTGTTCTTGTACTCCTGCACAATGATGCTTTGGTCCATTCTAGCACCAGTGTCCACTCCTTTCTTCTTGTCAGACATCACTTGGTATGTGATTTGTGTCTTTGGTGTTCCAAGCTTCTAGGCTAATATCCACTTATCAGTGACTGCATACGATGGGTATTCTTTTGAGACTGGGTCACCTCACTTAGTATGACATTCTCCAGCTCCATCCATTTCTCTAAGAATTTCATGAATTCATTGTTTCTAATGGCTTAATAGTACTCCATTGTGTATATATATAACATTTTTTGTATCCATTCTTCTGTTGAGGGACATCTGGGTTCTTTCCAGCTTCTGGCTATTATATATAAGGCTGCTATGAACATAGTGGAGCATGTATCCTTATTGCATGCTGGGGAATCTTCTGGGTATATTCCCAGTAGTGGTATGGCTGGGTCCTCCGGAAGTATCACGTCCAGGTTTCTGAGGAACTGCCATACTGATTCCCAGAGTGGTTGTACCAGCTTGCATTCCCACCAGCAGTGGAGGAGTGTTCCTCTTTCTCCACATCCTTGACAACACCTGATGTCTTCTGAGTTTTTAATCTTAGCCATTCTGACTGGTGTGAGGTGAAATCTCAGGGTTGTTTTGATTTGTATTTCCCTAATGACTAATGATGTTGTACATCTTTTAAGGTGTTTCTCAGCCATCCGAATTTCTTCAGGTGAAAAGTCTCTGTTTAGATCTGTACCCCATTTTTGGATAGGGTTATTTGGTTTTCTGGGGTCTAACCTCTTGAGTTCTTTGTATACATTGGATATTATCCCTCTGTCGGATGTGGGGTTGGTGAAGATCTTTTCCCAATTTGTTGCTTGACGATTTATCTTTTTGACAATGTTTTTTGCCTTACAGAAACTTTGTAATTTTATGAGGTCCCATTTGTCTATTCTTGCTCTTAGAGCATAAGCAATTTTGAAGGGTGTCATTTCCCCAATTTCTTTCCTGGCCTGCTTGTCCTTTGCATATAGGAAGGCTACTGATTTGCTTGAGTTGATTTTATAACCAGCCACTTTGCCTATGTTGTTTATCAGCTGTAGGAGTTCTCTGGTGGAGTTTTTTGGTCACTTAAGTATACGATCATATCATCTGCAAATAGTGATAGTTTGACTTCTTCCTTTCCAATTTGTATCCCTTTGACTTTCTTATGATGTTAAATTGTTTTAGCTAGTACATCAAGTACTATATTGAAGAGATATGGTGATAGGGGGCAGCCTTGTCTAGTCCCTTATCTTAGTGGAATTGCTTCAAATTTCTCTCCATTTATCTTGATGTTGGCTATTGGTCTGCTGTAAATTGCTTTTACTATGTTTAGGTATGGGCCTTGAATTCCTGTTCTTTCCAAGACTTTTAGCATGAAAGGATGCTGAATTTTGTCAAATGCTTTTTCAGCATCCAATGAGATGATCACGTGTTTTTTTCTTTGAGTTTGTTTATGTAGTGGATTAAGTTGATGAATTTCCATATATTGAATCATCCCTGCATCACTTGGATGAAACCAGCTTGATCATGGTGAATGATCATTTGCATGTGCTCTTGTATTCAGTTGGCAAGCATTTTACTGAGTATTTTTGAATCGATGTTCTTAAGGGAGATTGGTCTGAAGTTCTCTTTCTTAATTGGGTCTTTGTGTGGTTTTGGTATCAGGATTATTATGGCTTCCTAGAATGAGTTGGGTAGTGTTCCTTCTGTTTCTAGTTTGGGGAATAGTTTGAAGAGAATTGGTATTAGGTCTTCTTTGAATGTCTGATAGAGTTCTGCACTAAAACCATCGTTCCTGTACTTCTTTTGGATGGAAGGCTTTCTATGACCTCTTGTATTTCCTTGGGAATCATGGGACTGTTTAGGCGATCGATTTGATCCTGATTTAATTTTGGTATTTGGTATCTGTCTAGGAAATTGTCCATTTCCTCCATATTCTCCAGTTGTGTTGAGTATAGACTTTTGTAGTAGGATCTGATGATTTTTTTTAATTTCCTCAGTTTCTCTTGTTATATCTCCCTTTTCATTTCTAATTTTTTTTATTTGAATACTGTCTCTGTGCCCTTTGGTAAGTCTGGCTAGGGGTTTATCAATCTTGTTGATTTTTCAGAGAACCAGCTCCTGCTTTTGTTGATTCTTTGTATGGTTTTCTTTGTTTCAACTTGATCGATTTCAGCCCTGAGTTTGATGATTTCCTCCCTTCTACTCCTCCTGGGTGAAATAGCTTCTTTTTGTTCCAGAGCTTTCAGGTGTGCTGTTAAGTTGTTAGTATATGTTCTCTCCTATTTCTTTTTGAAGGCACTCAGGTCTATGAGTTTTCCTCTTAGCACAGCTTTCATTGAGTCCCATAGATTTCGGTATTTTGTGCCTTCAATTTCATTAAATTCTAAAAAGTCTTTGATTTCTTTCTTTATTTCTTCCTTGACTAAGGTATCATTCAGTAGAATATTGTTCAGTCTCCATGTATATGAGGATTTTCTGTTGCTTTTGTTGCTATTGAAGAACTTACTTACTCAATGGTGATCGTATAGGAGGCATGGGATTAGTTCAATCTTTTTATATTTGTTGAGGTCTGTCTTGTGGCCAATTATGTGGTCGATTTTGGAGAAGGTACCATGAGGTACTGAGAAAAAGGTATAGTCTTTTGCTTTAGGATGAAATGTTCTATGTATATGTTAGATCCAATTGGTCCAAAGTTTCAATTAGTTTCCCTGTGTCCCTGTTTAGTTTCTGTTTTCCGGATCGGTCCATTGAGCCTAGTGGAGTGTTGAGGTCCCCCACAATTATTTTGTTAGGTATAATGTGTGTTTGAGCTTTAGTAAAGTTTTTTTTACTAATGAGGGTACCCTTGCATTTGGAGCATAGATGTTTAGAATTGTGAGTTCTTCTTGGTGGATTTTTCCTTTGACCAGCAAGAAGTGACCTTCTCTGTCTCTTTTGATGACTTTAGGTTGAAAGTCAATTTTGTCTAATATTAGTATGGCTATTCCAGCTCTCTTCCTCTGACCATTTGCTTGCAAAATTTTCTTCCAGCCTTTTACTCTATGGTAGTGTTTGTCTTTGACCCTGAGGGGTGTTTCCTGTATGCAGCAAAATGTAGGGTCCCACTTCTGTATCCAGTCTGTTAGTCTATGCCTTTTCTATTGGAGAATTGAGTCCATTGATGTTAAGAGATATTAAGGAATAATGATTATTTCTTCCTGTCATTTTTTGTGTTATTTTTGTTTTGTAGTGGTTATCTTCTTTTGAGTTTGATGGGAGAAGGTTACTATCTTGCTTTTTCTAAGTTGCAGTCTCTCTCCTTGTATTGGAATTTTCCTCCTATTATGCTTTGTAGAGCTGGGTTAGTTGAAAGATATTGTGTAAATTTGTTCTTGCTGTGGAATATTTTGATTTCTCCATCTATGTTAATTGAGAGTTTTGCTGGGTATAGTATTCTTGGCTGAAAATTGTGTTCTCTTAGAGTCTGCATGAGATCCGCCCAGGATCTTCTAGCTTTCATGGTCTCTGGAGAGAAGTCTCGTGTGATTCTGATAGGTCTTCCTTTATATTTTACTTGGCCTTTTTCTATTACTGCCTTTAAAGGTCTTTCTTTGTTTAGTACATTTGGGGTTTCGATTATTATGTGACGGGAGGTATTTCTGTTCTGGTCCAGTCTGTTTGGAGTTCTGTAATCTTCTTGTATATTCATGGGCATCTCTCTCTCTTTAAGTTAGGGAAGTTTTCTTCCATAATTTTATTGAAGATATTTGCTGTCCCTTTAAATTGTAGATCTTCACTCTCATCTATTCCTATAATCCTTAGGTTTGGTCTTCTCATTGTGTCCTGGATTTCCTGGATGTTTTGGGTTACAAGCCTTTTGCATTTGTATTTTCTTTGAAGGTGGAGTCAGTGGTTACTATGGTATCTTCAGCATCTGAGATTCTTACCTCTATCTCTTGTATTCTGATGTTGATATTTGCATCTACGACCCCTGATTTCTTACCAAGGTTTTCTATCTCCAAAGTTGTCTCCCTTTGTGATTTCTTAGTTGTTTCTACCTCTGTGTTCAGATCTTGGATGTTTTTGCTCAGTTCCTTCCCTTGTTTATTTGTGTTTTCTTGGAACTCTTTAAGAGATTTTTGTGTTTCCTCTTTCATGACTTCTGCCTGTTGACTCAATTTCTCCTGCATTTCCTTAAGTGATTTTTTTCATTTCCTCCTTATTGGCTTGTGTCTGTTGATCCATATTCTCCTGGAGTTCTTTAAGTGATTTCTGTGTTTGCAGTGTAAGTGCTTCTACCCTATTCATGTTCCCCTGCATTTCTTTAATTTGATAAAAATTAAAAAAAAAAGTTTATGTCTTTTTTGTGTTCCTGTAGCAGCATCATGACCAGTGCTTTTATATCCAACTCTTGTTTTTCTGGTGTGTTGGGGTATCCAGGACTTGCTGTGGTTGGCGAATTGGGTTCAGATAGTGCCATATTGCCTTGATTTCTGTTAGTAACGTTCCTACATTTGCCTTTTGCCATCTGTTTATCTCTGGAGTTAGTTGGTCTTATTGTTACTGGTTGGAGTTTGAAGCTCCTGTTAGCTTGGCCTTTGGCGCTGCTGTAGTAGAGGGTGTCTGTGCTCCTGAACCCAGCATCTGCTGTGACCTGAGGCAAGATTATGTCCTCATTACAAGCCCAGAGAGCCGGCCCCCAGTGGTAAGCATCAACTGTGCAGAGCTGTAGGTGCCCAGATCTCCTGCTGAGCTCCTCTGGCTTTGTGCACAGGCAAGAGCCTGACGGGGTAGTCTATGCTAGGCTAGGTCTCAGTCCATGCATTTGACCCTAGCCGCCAGCTGTCGTCAGTGAGGCAAGACAGCAGCTACACTGCAAGAGGTCAGCCACAGCCACTGAGCTGTAGGTACACAGACCTCCCGCAGAGCTCCTCTGGTTCTTGGTGCCGGCAAGAGCCTGATGGGGTAGTCTTTGTGAAGCTAGATCTCTGTCCATGCACCTGACCCCAGCTGCCAGCAGTCAGCAGTGTTCTGAGGCAAGATGGTGGCCTAGCTGTAAGCCTGGGGAGCCGGTCCCCAGCTGTTTGCAACAGCCGCCAAGCTGTAGGTACACAGAGCTCCTCCCGGTGACCTGCTCTGGCTCTGGGCTCAGACAAGAGCCTGACAGGGTAGTGGATTCTGGGCTAGGTTTCAGTCCACGTACCTGACCCCAGCTGCCAGCAGTCCATGGTGTCCCGAGGCAAGATGGCGCCTCACTACAAGCCTGGCAAGCAGGTTCCTGGTGGTTGACAACAGCCGACGAGGTGTAGGTTCACAGATCTCCTGCTGAGCTCCTCTGGCTTTGTGCACAGGCAAGAACCTGATGGGGTATTCTATGCTAAGCTAGGTCTCTGTCCACGCACCTGACCCCAGACTCCAGCAGCCTGCAGTGTCCTGAGACAAGATGGCGGCCTCTTTGCAAGCCCGGCAAGCCAGTCCCCAGTGTTCTGCAACAGTTTTCTGTCTTAATATGATTTTCATATTATTATTAAATACGTAATAATTACTAGGCTTTAGTCCATACTTTTGAGCAGATTTCTGCAGAAAAATGAAGATTTACGGTTTTGTAGTGATGCTACATAAACAGATTATTTCATAACTCTTAATGATGATCCTACAATAATTCTTAAAATTATATTAGCTACTATAAAGATCTTTCATAATTTGAGTACTATTAATTCCTAGCTGATGTCAAAAGGCTATAAGAACTCTGCCAGTCACCAGTTTATTGCTTCTGAGATAGAAAGCAGGCATTTGCAACTTAGAACACATAACTAGAGGTTGTTAAAACTTTAACCACATTTCATAAAAAAAGGAACTAAAGATTTAATATAGGTTCAAGAACAGAATAAAATATTGACTGTATAAATGTTCAATGATATGTTAGTTATTGTTTTTAACTCTCTAAAAACCTAGTAGAGCTAGTGACAGATAATGTTTAGCCATGTAGTTAGACTTAATGGATATACATATAATGATCTTTGTAAATTTCTTATTCAATTTTTGGATTGAAATAATGTGCACACTTGTGTTGTGGTTACATATTCACCATTTATTCAAGTATTCTGAAAGATGTATAAGTGCTGAGATGAGAGAACTAAGAGATCTTTCATAAAGAGTCAGAAAAAACATTTTGGAGAGAACATTTTTGAAGGAGAACTTTGTAGAAACTTTTGGAGTAGACCAACGTTACTTTTAAGTCTATACTCACTTTTCTTTTTTTAAGGAACTTTTTTATATTTATTTTCTATATTCATTGCATACATTCCAAAGGCTTTCCTCTTTCCCAGTTCCCCCCTCACCATATGTCCCATAAGTCCTCTTCCCTGTGCCCATTCCCCAATAACCACCACCCAACCATTTCTCTGTTCTAATATTCTCCTACAAAACTGAATCCAGTCTTTTAAGGAAGAGGGTCCTCTCCTTCCTTCTTCATGGGAAACTTTTGATTAGCTAATTGTGCCTTGAGTATTTAGAGCTTTGGGGCTCATTAATATCCACTTATCAGTGATTGCATTTCATGTGTATTCTTTTGTGATTAGGTTAACTTACTTACGATGATATTTTCCAGATCCAAACATTTGCCTAGAAATTGCATGAATTCATTATTTTTAATTGCTGAATAGTATTCCATTGTATAAATATACTACATTTTCTGTATCCATTGCTCATTTGAGGGACATCTGGGCACCTTCCAACTTCTGGCTATTATAAATAAGGCTGCTATGAACATAGGGGAGGATGTGTCTATTGTATGTGGGGCAATCCTCTGGGAATATGCCCAGAAGTGCTATGACATGGTCCTGTGGAAGTGTCATGCCCAATTTTCTGAGGAACTGCCAGACTGATTTCAAGAGCAGTTGTTCCATCTTGCAATGCCACAAAGAGTGTAGGGATACTCCTTTTTCTCTACATCTTTGCCAGCACGTGTTGTACCTTGAGTTTTTAATCTTAGCCATTCTGACTGGTGTGATATGGAATCTCAGCGTAGTTTTGATTTGCATTTCCCTGATTACTAATGATTTTGAACACCTCTTATGATGCTTCTCAGCCATCAGAATTTCTTCTGGTGAAATTTCTTTGTTATCTCTGTACCCCATATTTGATAGGGTTATTTGCTTCTTTGGGGTCTAAATTCTATTGGATATTAGCCCTCTGTCAGATGTGGGCTTGGTGAAGATCTTTTCCAAATTTGTTGGTTGCTTTTTGTCCTTCTGACAGTGTCCTTTGCCTTACAGAAATTTTGTAAGTTTATAAGGTCCCATTTGTCAATTCTTGATCTTAGAGCATAAGCTATTGGTGTTCTGTTCAGAAACATTTCCCCTGTGCCTTCCCCAGTTTTTTCTATTAGAGTCAGTGTGTCTGGTTTTATGTGGATGTCCTTAAACCACTTGCAGTTGATCTTGGTACAAGGAGATAAGAGTGGGTCAATTCGCATTCTTCTGCCTGTTGAAATCCAGTAGAACCAACACCATTTGTTGAAAAGGCTATCTTTTTTCCACTGGATTGTTGTAGCTCCTTTATCAAAGCTCAAGTGACCATAACTCTGTGGGTTCATTACTGGTTATTCCATTGATCTACTTGCCATCTATTCCATTGATCTACTTGCCTGTCGCTGTACCAGTACCATACAGTTTTTAGCACAATTGCTCTGTAGTACTGCTTGAGGTCAGGGATATTGATTCCTTCAGAAGTCCTTTTATTGTTGAGAATAGTTTTAGCTATCCTGGGTTTTATGTTACTCCAGATGAATTTGAGAATTGCTCTTTCTAGATCTATGAAGATTTGATTTGAGATATTGATGGGGATTGCATTGAATCTGTAGATTGCTTTTGGCAAGATAGCCATTTTTACTATACTGATACTGCCAATCCAAGAGCATGGAATATTTTTCCATCTCCTGAGTTCTTCTTCGATTTCTTTCATCAAGGACTTGAAGTTCCTGTCATACAGATCTCACACTTGTTTAGATAAAGTCACGCCAAGATACTTTATATTTTTGGTAGCTATTATGAATGGTGTTATTGCCCTAATTTTCTTCTCATCCTGCTTGTCCTTTGACTACAGGAAGGCTACTGACTTGCTTGAGTTGATTTTATAACCAGCCACTTTGCTGAAGTTGTTTATCAGCTGTTGGAGTTCTCTGGTGGAGTTTTGGGTCACTTACATATACTATCATATCATCTGCAAATAATGATAGTTTGACTTCTTCCTTTCCAATTCATATCCCTTTGACTTCCTTATGTTGTCTAATTGCTCTTACTAGAACTTCAAGTACTATATTAAAAAGATATGGAGAGAGAGAGAGGGCAGCCTTGTCTAGTCCCTGATTTAAGTTGGATTGCTTCAATTTTCTCTCCATTTATTTTGATGTTGGCTACTGGTTTGCTGTATATTTCTTTTAATATATTTTGGTATGGGCCTTGAATTCCTGTTCTTTCCAGGACTTTTAGCATTACAGGATGCTGAATTTTGTCAAATGCTTTTTCAGCGTCTAATGAGATGGCCATTTGTTTTTTTTTTCTTTTAGTTTGTTTATGTACTGGATTACATTGATGGATGTTCATATATTGAACAACCCTGCATCTCTGGGATGAAGCCTAATTGATCATGGTGAATGATCGTTTTGATGTGCTCTTGGATTCGGTTTGCAAGAATTTTATTTAGTATTTTTGCATCATTATTCATAAGGGAAATTGTCCTGTAGTTCTCTTTCTTTGTAGGATCTTTGTGTAGTTTTGGTATCAGTGTAATTGTGGCTTCATAGAATGTGTCAGGCAGGGTTCCTTCTGTTTCTATTTTGTGGAATAGTTTGAAGAGTATTGGTGTTAGGTCTTCTTTGTAGGTCTGATAGAATTCTGCACTAAAATCTTCTGGTCTCGTACTTTTTTTTTGGTTGGGAGACTTTCTATAACCCCCTCCATTTCTCTAGGGGTTAAGGACTGTTTAGCTGATCTAATTGATCCTGATTAAATCTTGATATTTGGTATCTGTCTAGGAAATTGTCCATTTCCTCCAGATTGTTCAATTATGTTAAGTATAAGATTTGTAGTAGGATCTGATGATTTTTGAATTTCCTCAGTTTCTGTTGTTTTATACCACTTTTCATTTCTAATTTTGTTAATTTAGATACTGTCTCTGTGCCCTTTGGTTAGTCTGGCTAAGGGTTTATCTAACTTGTTGATTTTCTCAAAGGACAGGCTCTTGGTTTTGTTGATTCTTTGTATGGTTCTCTTTGTTTCCACTTGATTGATTTCAGCCCTTAAATTGATGATTTCATGTCTTCTACTCCTCCTGGGTGAATTAGCTTCTTTTTGTTCCAGGGCCTTCAGGTGTGCTGTTAAATTGCTAGGGTATGCTCTCTCCATTTTCTTTTTGGAGGCACTCAGGGCTATGAGTTTTCCTCTTAGCACTGCTGTCATTGTTTCCCAAAGATTTGGGTAGGTTGTACCTTCCTCATTTTCATTGAATTCTAAAAAGTCTTTGATTACTTTCTTTATTTCTTCCTTGACCAAGGTGTCATTGAGGAGAGTATTGTTCAGTTTCCATGTGTATGTGCGCTTTCTGTTGTTCTTCTTGCTATTGAAGAACACTTTTATTCCATAGTGATCTGACAGGAGGCATGGGATCAGTTCGTTCTTCTTGTATTTGTTGAGGTCTGTCTTGTGACAAATTATATGATCGATTTTGGAGAAAGTACCATGCGGTGCTGAGAAAAAGGTATATTCTTTTGCTTTAGGATGAAATATTTTATATATAAAAAATATATATAATCCAATTCGCCCAAAGCTTCAATTAGTTTCACTGTGCCCTTGTATAGTTTCTGGTTTCCTGATTGGTACATTGTGGAGAGTTGAGTGTTGAAGTAACCTACAATTATTGTGTTTGTGCATTTTGTGCTTTAAGCTTTAGTAAAGTTTCTTTTACAAATGAGGGTGCCCTTATATTTGGAGCACAAATGTTCAGTATTGAGAATTCTTCTTGGTGAATTTTCCCTTTGACCAGCAAGAAGTGACCTTATGTGTCTCTTTTCATGACTTTAGGTTGAAAGTCAATTTTATCTGATATTAGAATGGCTACTCCCACTTGTGTTCTGAGACCATTTGCCTGAAAAATTGTCTTCCAGCCTTTTACTCTAAGGTAGTGTTTGTCTTTGACACTGAGATATGTTTCCTGTATGCACCAAACTGTAGGGTCCTGTTTCCATATCGAGTCTGTTAGTCTGTGTCTTTTTATTGGGGAATTGAGTCCACTGATGTTAAAAGATATTAAGGAATAGTAATTATTACTTCCTGGCATTTGGGGCATTATTTTTTATATTTGAAGGGTTTTCTTCTTTTGGGTTTGATGAGAGGAGGTTTCTATCTTGCTTCTTCTGGGGTGTGGTTTCCACACTTGTGTTGGTGTTTTTTTCCCCTATTATCCTTTGTAGGGCTGGGTTTGTGAATAGATATCGTGGAAATTTGGTTTTGTCATGGAATACCTTGGTTTCCCCATCTATGATGATTGAGTTTTGCTGGGTATAGTAGATTTGGCTGATATTTGTATTCTCTTAGAGTCTGCATGAGATCTGCCCAGGATCTTCTAGCTTTCATGGTCTCAGGTGAGAAGTCTGGTGTAATTCTGATAGGTCTTCCTTTATATGTTACTTGGCCTTTTTCTCTTACTGCCTTTAATATTCTTTGTTTAGTACATTTGGGTTTTGATTATTATGTGACTGGAGTTATTTCTGTTCTGGTCCAGGCTGTTTGGGGGTATGTAGGCTTCTTGTATATTCATGGGCATTTCTTTCTCTTTAGGTTGGGGAAGTTTTCTTCCATAATTTTGTAAAAGATAAGTGTGGGCCCTTTAAGTTGTAGATCTTCATTCTCATCTATACCTATAATCCTTAGGTTTGGCCTTCTCATTGTGTCCTAGATTTCCTGAATGTTTTGGGTTACCAGCTTTTTGCATTTTGCATTTTCTTTAACTGTTAAATCCATGGTTCATTTGGTATTTTCAGCATCTGAGATTCTGTCTTCTATCTCTTGTATTCTATTGTTGATATTTGCATCTATGGCTCCTGATTTCTTCCCACTGTTTTCTATCTCCAACGTTGTCTCCCTTTGCAATTTCTTAGTTGTTTATACTTATGATTTTAGATTCTGGATGGTTTTGCTCAGGTCTTTCACTTCCTTTTTTGTGTTTTCATGTAATTCTTTAAGGGGTTTTTGTGTTTCTTATTTTATGACTTCTACTTGTGCACCCTCAATCTCTTGTATTTCTTTAACTGATTTTTTTGTTTCCTCCTTATTGGCTTCCATTTTTTGATCCATATTTTCCTGAATTTCTTTAAGTGATTTCTGTGTTTTCCTTTGCATGTAGCTTTTGATCCATTTTCTCCTGTATTACTTTAAGAGATTTATCTATGTGTTTCTTTTTCAGCATCCTGACCAGTGATTTTAGATCTGGTCTTCTTTTTCTGGCGTGTTGGGGTATCCAAGACTTATTGCTGTCTGGGAACTGGGTTCGGATGCTGCCATATTGCCTTGATTTCTGTTAGTAATGATCTTATGTTTGCCTTTTGCCATCTGGTTATCTCTGGTATTAGTTGGTCCTGTAGTTACTAGCTGGTGCTTGAACCTCCTGTGGCCTTGTAAGGCTATTTCCAAACGACTGGGACACCTGAACCACTGCCATGCAGGGTTCCTCCTCACAGATTGCTGACGGGTTGCCTGAGTCCCCAGCGGTCTTAAATTCAGGATATCTCATGTATCTGGTTCCACCTGCTAAGTCAAAACAGCCGGGAAGATGGCAGTGGCTGCAGTAAGTGCAGGATCACCCTTCACTGCACAGAGCCCAAGCCTGGCTGGGCCCCCCTGAACCGCTGCTCTGGGTGTGGCTCCTGCTCACAGCCTGAGTCCCCAGAGGTCTTAAACTCGGATATCTAGGGAACCTGGTTCTGCCTGCTGAACAGCTGCTCTGTGCAACTCCTGCTCACGGATTGCTATTTAGTGTCCTGAGTCCCCAGAGGTCTTAAACTTGAGATATCTCAGGTACCTGGTTCTGCCTGCTGATTCTGCCTGCTGGGTCAAAATAGCCTGAAAGATGGTGGGGGCTGGTTCTGCCTGCTGTTTCCGCCTGCTGGGTCAAAACAGCCAGGAAGTTGGTGGAGGCTGCTGGGAGTGCAGGGTCCACCATCAGGGCACAGAGCCCATGCCTGGCTGAGGACCCTGAACCGCTGCTCTGCACGCGGCTCCTGCTCATGTCCTGAGTCCCCAGAGGTCTTAAACTCCGGATATCTCTGGTACCTGGTTCTGCCTGCTGGTTCTGCCTGTTTCTGCCTGCTGGGTCAAAACAGCCAGGAAGATCCTATAATCCCTTTCAAAGAGACCATTTTTCTTCCTGGAACTTTAATTAGCAGGGTGGGAGTTAAAGCATTTCACTTACTGATAGATAGAACAAAGGCTACTTTACATAATCCCCAGCTACAATATAATGAGGAACTAAACACCATACCAAGTCTTGATTCTCCCTCACTCCTGCTCCTCAGATATCTTCAAGAGAAACCCAAAAGACCTCCCAGAGCAGGCTTCCAGCAAGAAGGTTTGAGAGGGAAAAATCAAAATTAAGCACATGTTCTGGATAATAGTTTTTGTCAACTGTATTCCATGTGTCAAATAATGTACATTAAGGGGTAAAGAGGTTTAATCCTCCTCATATCTACTGAATACATTGTGGAAGTTAGGTCTCATTCCTCCTCCCAGCCCCATGCTCCCAGAAATAGGACTCATACTTAAAATATACTTAAAAATACCGTGGTCATGTAGCTAGACTCTTTGCAACTAGATTATGACTTAAAATGGCCCATTTACTTTAAAGTACATTCTGTCCCCTGGCTGGTTATCTATGCTCCAGCAGCATGCATCTTTCTTGATGGATCTCCCCTCCTCACACTTTCTGACAATCTTTGAAGGACAAAATAAAACATTCAGAAGGTAGGAGATGAGATAATTTATCTTTCAAGAGAGAATTATTTTTTTTATTTTTTTTACCTCAGTGTATAATGAATTACTGAATGTTGTCAATGACATGACTTATGAAAGGAAATAACGCCCAAAGAAGGTTGATCTCAATGCTTGTGGTTCTCTGACTAACTCATAGGGAAGTAACTTATTCCTGTTACACATGAATTCCCATGGCTTCACATTATTTACTAATATTGTACATTTCTTTTTTTTATTTTTATTTTCTATATTTTATGTTTACATTCCAAAGGCTTTCTCCTTTCCAAGTTCCCCCCCGACCATATGTCCCATAATTCCTCTCCCCTCCAACTATTCCCCAATCATTCCCCCCCCCACACACACACAATTTCTCTGTTCTGGGTCTACAAAACTGGATCCAATCTTTACAGGCCCAGGATCCTCTCCTTTCTTATTCTTGGGAGTCATTTGATTTGCTAATTGTGCCTTGGATATTTAGTGCTTATGGGCTCATTAATATCTACTTATCAGTGATTGCCTTTCATGTGTATTCTTTTGTGATTGGGTTAGCTCACTAAGGATGATATTTTCCAGATCTAACCATTTACCTACAAATTGCATGAGTTCATTATCTTTAATTGCAGAGTAGTACTCCATTGTATAAATATACCACATTTTCTGTATCCATTCCTCTTTTGAGGAATATCTGGGCTCCTTCCAATTACTGTCTATTATAAACAAGGCTGCTATAAACATAGTGGAGCATGTGTCTTTATTGTATGCAGGGGAATCCTCTGGGTATATGCCCAGGAGTGGTATGGCAGGGTCTCCTGAAAGTGACATGCCCAATTTTCTGAAGAACCACCACACTGATTTCCAGAGCGGTTTTACCATTTTGCATTCCCACCAACAGTGGAGGAGTGTTCCTCTTTCTCCACATCCTCGCCAGCACTTGTTGTCTCTTGACTTTTTAATCTTAGCAATTCTGACCGGTGTGAGGTGGAATCACAGGGTTGTTTGATTTGCATTTCCCTGATGACTAATGATGTTGAACATCTCTTAAGTTGTTTCTCGGCCATCCGAAATTATTCTGGTGAAAATTCTTTGTTTAGCTCTGTACCCTATTTTTTGATAGGGTTATTTGGTTCTTTGGGGTCTAACTTCTTGAGTTCTTTGTATATATTGGATATTAGCCCTCTATCAGATGTGGGGTTCATGAAGATCATTTCCCACTTTGTTGGTTGCCATTTTGTCCTTCTGACAGTGTCCTTTGCCTTGCAGAAACTTTGTAATTTTATGAGGTCCCATTTGTCAATTCTTGATCTTAGAGCATAAGCTATTGGTGTTCTGTTCAGGAACATTCCCCCTGTGCCCATGTCCTCCAGGGTCTTCCTAAGTTTCTTTTCTAATAGTTTCAGTGTGTCTGGTTTTATGTGGAGGTACTTGATCAACTTGGAGTTGATCTTAGTTCAAGCAGATAAGAGTGGGTCAAGTCACAATCTTCTGCATGTTGACCTCCAGTTGAACCAGCACCATTTGATGAAAAGGCTATCTTTTTTCCACTGGATCATTGTGGCTCCTTTATCAAAAAGCAAGTGACCATAAATCTGTGGGTTCATTTCTGGGTCTTCATTCCTATTCCATTGATCTACTTGCCTGTTGTTGTACCAATACCATGCAGTTTTTAACAAAATTGCTCTGTAGTACTGCTTGAGGTCAGGGATATTGATTCCCCAAGAAGTCCTTTTATTGTTAAGAATAATTTTAGCTATCCTGGGTTTTTTTGTTACTCCAGATGAATTTGAGAATTGCTCTTTCTAGATCTATGAAGAATTGATTTTGGATTTTGATGGGGATTGCATTGAATCTGTAGATTGCGTTTGGCAAGATGGCCATTTTTACTATATTGATCCTGCCAATCCAGGAGCAAGAAATATTTTTCCATCTTCTGAGGTCTTCTTCAATTTCTTTCTTCAAGAACTTGAAGTTACTGTCATACAGACCTTTTGCTTGTTTAGTTAGAGTTATGGCAAGGTGCATTATGTTGTTTGTGGCTATTGTGAAGGGTGTTATTTCCCTAACTTGTTTCTCAGCCTGCTTGTCCTTTGAGTACAAGAATGCTACTGATTTGCTTGAGTTAATTTTATAACCAGCCACTTTGCTGAAGTTGTTTATCAGCTGTAGAAGTTCTCTGATGGAGTTTTATGGGTCGCTTAAATAAACTATCATATCATCTGCAAATAATGATACTTTGACTTCTTCCTTTCTAATTTGTATCCCCGAGTCTCCCTTATGTTGTCTAATTGCTCTCGCTAGAACTTCAAGTTCTATATTGAAAAGATATGGAGAGAGAGGACAGCCTTGTCTAGTCCCTGATTTTAGTGGGATTGCTTCAAGTTTCTCTCCATTTATTTTGATGTTGGCTACCGGTTTGCTGTAGATTGCTTTTACTATCTTTAGGTATGGGCCTTGAATTCCTGCTCTTTCCAAAACTTTTAGCATGAAAAGATGCTGTATTTTGTCCAATGTTTTTCAGCATCTAATTAGATGACCATGTGGTTTTTTTCTTTTAGTTTGTTTATGTAGTGGATTTCATTGATTGGTTTCCTTATATTGAACCATCCCTGCATCCCTGGAATGAAGCCTAATTGATCATAGTGAATGATCGTTTTGATATGCTCTTGGATTCGGTTGGCAAGAATTTTATTTAGTATTTTTGCATTGATATTCATAAGAGAAATTGGCCTGTAGTTCTCTTTCTTTGTTGGATCTTTTTGTGGTTTAGGTATCAGCGTAATTGTAGTTTCGAAGAATGAGTTGGGCAGTGTCCCTTCTATCTCTATATTGTGGAATAGTTTGAAGAGTATTGGTGTTAAGTCTTCTTTGAAGGTCTGGTAGAATTCTGCACTAATACCATCTGGTCCCGTATTTTTTTTGGTTGGGAGGCTTTCTATGACCCCTTCTATTTCTTTAGGGGTTATGGGACTATTTAGCTGATCTACTTTGTGCTGATTTAATTTTGGTATTTGGTATCTGTCTAGGAAATTGTCCATTTCCTCCAGATTGTCCAGTTGTTTTGAGTATAGGCCTTTGTAGGATCTGATGATCTTTTGAATTTCCTCAGTTTCTATTGTTATATCCCCCTTTTTATTTCTAATTTTGTTAATTTGGTTACTGTCTCTGTGCCCTTTGGTTAGTCTAGCTAAGGGTTTATCTATCTTGATGCTTTTCTCGAAGAAATAGCTCTTGGTTTTGTCGATTCTTTGTATGGTTCTCTTTGTTCCTACTTGATTGATTTCAGCCCTTAGTTTGATGATTTCCTCTCTTCTACTCCTCCTAGGTGAATTAGCTTCTTTTTGTTCCGGGGCTTTCAGGTGTGCTAAGCTGCTAGTGTATGCTCTCTCCAGTTTCTATTTGGAGGCACTCGGGGCTATGAGTTTTCCTCTTAGCACTGCTTTCATTGTGCTAACTTTCAAAGTTTTGGATAGGTCATACCTTCATTTTCATTGAAGTCTAAAAAGTCTTTGATTTCTTTCTTTATTTCTTCCTTGACCAAGATGTCACTGAGTAGAGTATTGTTCAGTTTCCATGTGTATGTGGGATTAGTTCTGTCTTTTTGTGTTCGTTGAGGTCTGTCTTGGGACCAATTATATGATCAATTTTTGAGAAGGTACCATGTGGTGCTGAGAAAAAGGTATACTCTTTTGCTTTAGGATGGAATGTTATATATATTAAATCCAATTGGTCCAAAGCTTCAATTAGTTTCACTGTGTCCCTGTTTAGTTTCTGCTTTCCTGATCGGTCCATTGAGGAGAGTGGTGTGTTGAAGTCACATACAGTTATTGTGTTAGGTGCAATGTGTGCTTTAAGCTTTAGTAAAGTTTTTTTTATGAATGAGGGTGCCCTTATATTTGGGGCATAGATGTTCAGTATTTAGAATTCTTCTTGGTGGATTTTCACTTTGACAAGCAAGAAGTGACCTTCTGAGTCTCCTTTGATGACTTTAGGTTGAAAGTCAATTTTATCTGACATTAGAATGGCTACTCCAGCTTGTTTCCTGAGACCATTTGCTTGTAAAACTGTCTTTCAGCCTTTTAATCTAAGGTGGTGTTTGTCTTTGACACTGAGATGTGCAGCAGAATGTAGGGTCTGGTGTAATTCTGATAGGTCTTCCTTCATATGTTACTTGTCCTTTTTCTCTTACTGCCTTTAATATTCTTTCTTTGTTTAGTACATTTGGGGTTTTGATTATTATGTGACGGGAGGTATTTCTGTTCTGGTCCAGTGTGTTTGGAGTTCTGTAATCTTCTTGTATATTCATGGGCATATCTCTCTTTAGGTTGGGGAAGTTTTCTTCCATAATTTCGTAGAAGATATTTGCTGGCCCTTTAAGTTGTAGATCTTCATTCTCATCTATCCCTATAATCCTTAGGTTTGGTCTTCTCATTGTGTCCTTGATTTCCTGAATGTTTTGGGTTACCAGCTTTTTGCATTTTGCATTTTCTTTAATTGTTGAATCCATGGTTCCTATGGTATCTTCAGCATCTGAGATTCTGTCTTCTATCTCTTGTATTCTATTGTCAATATTTGCATCTTTGACTCCTGATTTCTTCCCAAGGTTTTCTATCTCCAACATTGTCTCCCTTTGCAATTTCTTAGTTGTTTCTACTTCTGTTTTTAGATTCTGCATGGTTTTGCTCAGATCTTTCAATTGCTTGTTTGTGTTTTCCTGTAATTCTTTAAGGAATTTTTGTGTTTCCTCTTATGACTTCTACTTGTTGACCCATGTTCTCTCATATTTATATAAGTGATTTTTGTTTCTCCCCCTTATTGGGATTCATTTTTTGCTCTATATTCTCCTGGATTTCTTTAAGTGATTTTTGTGTTTGCCTTGTATGGGCTTCTAGCTTTTGATCTATTTTCTCCTCTATTACTCTAAGTAATTTATCTAAGTGATCGTCTATCAGCATCTTTACCAGTGATTTTAGTTCTGAGTCTTGTTTTTCTGGTGTGTTGAGATATCCAAGATGCAATTGTGTTTGCCTTGTAATGGCTTCTAGCTTTTGATCTATTTTCTCATGTATTATTTTAAGAGATTTATCTAAGTGTTCCTCTATCAGCATCCTGACCAGTGATTTTAGATCTGAATCTTGTTTTTCTGGTGTTTCGGGGTATCCAAGATTTATTGCTATCAGGGAACTGGGTTCGGATGCTGCCATTCTGCCTTGATTTCTGTTAGTAAGGATCTTATGTTTGCCTTTTGCCATCTGGTTAACTCTGGTGTTAGTTGGTCCTGTAGTTACTAGCTGGTTCTTGACCCTCCTGTAGGCTCGTGAGGCTATTTCCCCGCGACTGGGACACCCGAACCACTGCCCTGCAGGGCTCCTGCTCACAGATTGCTGACAGGTGGCCTGAGTCCCCCAAAGTCTTAAACTCAGGATATCCCAGATACTTGGTTCTGCCTGTTGGGCAGCTGCTCTGCACTGCTTCTGCTCAGGGTTTGCTGTCTGGTGTCCTAATTCCCCAGAGGTTTTAAACTCGGGATATCTCAGTTACCTGGTTCTGCCTGCTGGTCCAAAGCTGCTGGGAAGCTGGCTGAAGGTGGCTCCACCGCCAGCTGGATGGGAAACAGCTGGGATGATGTTGCTGGCTGCAGGGAGTTTGGGGTCCGCCCTGATTCCCCAGGCTGGGTCTGAGCACCTGGGAAGCTGGCTGAGGCTGGTTCCCCTGCCAGCTGGATGGGAATCAGTTGGGAAGATGGTGCTGACTGCAGGGAGTTCAGGGTCCACCCTGCGAGCACAGAGCACAGGCTCGGTTGGTGTCCCCCAAACCGCTACTCTGTGCGCAGCTCCAGCTCCAGGCCTGAGTCCCCGAAGGTCTTAAACTCGGGATATCTCAGGTACCTGGTTCCACAGGCTGGGTCTGAGCACCTGGGAAGCTGGCTGAGGCTGGCTCCCCGGCCAGCTGAATGGGAATCAGCTGGGAAGATGGCACTGACTGCAGGGAGTTCAGGGTCTGACCTGTGAGCACAGAGCACAGGTTTGGCTTGTTTCCCCCAAACCGCTACTCTGTGCCCAGCTCCAGCTCCAGGCCTGAGTCCCAATATTGTACATTTCTGACTAAAATCTTTTAATAAATGCATTTTAAGTTAAATGGCACAATAGTGAGCTTTCTTAATGTTTCTTTACAATTCTTAAATTTTTTTAACACTCCAAGTAATTGTCTTAGAGATTCTATTACTGTGAATTGCAGGTCTTAATAAATAATTTCAGTAGGACTAGCTCCTAGTTCAGAGATTCAGTCCATTATCATCTTAGCTCGAAACATGGAAACATCCAGACAGGTACAGTGTTGGAGAAGTTTATTTAAAACCATGTGTTTTATTTTCATATTTGAATGTTAAACTGTAGATTGGCATGTGAACCTCAACATTTTGGATATGTGCTTTTAATTTTTTTAAATTTTCTTTCATATATATGAAGACTATTTGTGGCTTGATATTAAAACCTAATAAAAGAGTTAAAATTGTTTAAATAAAATCAAAGTGTTATTCTTGTTCAAATTTGTTTCTAAGATTTGGAGTTAAAATTAAATATTTGAGCAGGAGCTTGTGGTAGCCCATGCTTTTAATCCCAGGAAGAACAGGGATAACTCTGTAATTTAGTTGTTTTCTAAATTCTAGAGTTACAGTGACATATAACTTAGCACTATCACTCAGGAACAAACTCATTTATAGATCCCAATTTGAATGTTTGCCCACAAGAGAAAGCATGAACCATGTGTACAGATCATGATAAAAACCCTCTATAGAGTTATTAGAAACATATCTATTTACACTGTAGATAAGAATGAAGAGCACATTTTGTGACTGCCAGGAAGTTCATCTTTGTGCATGCAGCCCCAAGGAAAATTGAAGTAATTTATACCCTAGTTATCGAAATCATATTTAATAATATATTTGAAACTAGGAACCTTTTTATAAAACCAAAAGGACTCCACCATCATTTACATCTTGGCTTCTTTTGCAAACAATTTCCATATATAGAGAATGAATAGTGTCTATTTGAAAAACAAATACAGACATTTAATGAGCTATGGAAACTTTATATTCAGTCTTTGCCAACCACTCGATGGTCATGTATTTACAGTTTACAATGTTCAAAAGTAGAGTCCTTCAAAAGCTTAATATAAAACATATTAAAATAGAATTGGTAACTGTCTGAATTCCTCAGTTACCTATAATCCCCATCTATAAACCTCTCAGCCACCCACCTGGAAAGAGGCACCTATTAAATTGTGGGGATGCATAGAATTGTCCCAAAATTTAGATAATGTATGGTGACTGGTGGTTCCTCAACCCCTGATGTAATCAAAAGTAATGGAAAGTATTATATCATGGGATATAATAATGAATATTAAGGAAGGAACAATAAAATTTATGTAGCACTAATTGCTATGAGACAAAGAGCTGGAAAAGCAAAAGTAAAACCTACTATCTTCCCGAATTTAAGGTGCATATGTAATGGTATGGCTACATGGTAGGTAACAGAAAAATCACAAACTGGAAGAAAAATAGCATTGATATCTGTTCATGAGTGGCATGAATCAAAAGGGCAAAAGCTACCAAAACTTACCAAATACATCAAATTTATGTGGCTCATACGTGAAGACAGACAAAATGTTTGAAAATAAGAAAATGCTCAAATGTTTGGCATTGTGCTTAATTTAGAATAGAATATTAAAATGTTCCAGAAAAGAACTTAAGAATAAATCAGCAGGAATGATATATTGCATACCCCAAAAATGTGTAAGTATACTTCAGCAGTAAACAATACGGGGAATTGTAGAACAAAAGTAAACCAGGACAAATTTATGAGAATAAATATTATGAGAAATCTATAGTCAGGAGGAAGTTTATGCCTTTATTTCCAACATTTGGGAGGCAGAGGATGGCTCATAAGATTTTCAGGCTGGCTTCTTCATTTCCAATTTGTATCCATTTGACTTCCTTATGTTGTCTAATTGCTCTCGCTAGAACTTCAAGTACTATATTGAACAAATATGGAGAGAAAGGGCAGCCTTGTGTAGTCCCTGATTTTAGTGGGAATGCTTCAAGTTTCTCTCCATTTATTTTGATGTTGGCTACTGGTTTGCTGTAGATTGCTTTTACTATGTTTAGGTATGGGCCTTGAATTCCTACTCTTTCCAATACTTTTAGCATGAAAGGATGCTGAATATTGTTGAATGCTTTTTCAGCACCTAGTGAGATGATCATGTGGTTTTTTTCTTTTAGTAGTGATTACATTGATGGATTTCAATATATCGAACCATCCCTGCATCCCTGGCATGAAGCCTACTTGATCATTGTGAATGATCATTTTGATGTGCTCTTGGATTCAGTTGGCAAGAATTTTATTTAGTATTTTTGCATCGATATTCATAAGAGAAATTGACACTGTAGTTTTCTTTCTTTGTTGGATCTTTTTGTGGTTTAGGTATCAGCATAATTTTGGCTTCAAAGAATGAGTTGGGCAGTGTCCCTTCTGTCACTATTTTGTGGAATTGTTTGAAGAGTATTGGTGTTAAGTCTTCTTTGAAGGTCTGGTAGAATTCTGCACTAAAACCATCTGGTCCCGTACTTTTTTGGTTGGGAGGCTTTCTATAACTCCTTCTATTTCTTTAGGAGTTATGTGACTATTTAGCTGATCTACATGATGCCGATTTAATTTTGGTATTTGGTATCTGTCTAGGAAATTGTCCATTTCCTCCAGATTCTCCAGTTGTTTTTTTTTTTTATTGTATATATTCTATATTTACAATTCATTTCCCTTTTTCTGGTTCCCCACCTCCAAAGGTCCCACATGCCCTTTTCCCTCTCCGTGATCCCTCATCCACCCACTCCCACCTCACTGTTCTTGTACTCTCCCACAATGATATTTTGGTCCATTCTAGCACCAGTGTCCACTCCTTTCTTCTTGTGAGACATCACTTGATATGTGATTTGTGTCTTTGGTGTTCTAAGCTTCTAGGCTAATATCCACTTCTCAGTGACTGTATACCATGGGTATTCTTTTGAGACTGGGTCACCTCACTTAGTATGACATTCTCCAGCTCCATCCATTTCTCTAAGAATTTCATGAATTCATTGTTTCTAATGGCTGTATAGTACTCCATTGTGTATATATACCACATTTTTTGTATCCATTCTTCTGTTGAGGGACATCTGGGTTCTTTCCAGCTTCTGGCTATTATATATAAAGCTGCTATGAACATAGTGGAGCATGTATCCTTATTGCATGCTGGTGAATCTTCTGGGTATATTCCCAGGAGTGGTATGGCTGGGTCCTCCGGAAGTATCACGCCCAGTTTTCTGAGGAACCGCCATACTGATTTCCAGAGTGGTTGTACCAGCTTGCATTCCCACCAGCAGTGGAGGAGTGTTCCTCTTTCTCCACATCCTCGCCAACACCTGATGTCTTCTGAGTTTTTAATCTTAGCCATTCTGACTGGTGTGAGGTGAAATCTCAGGGTTGTTTTAATTTGCATTTCCCTAATGACTAGTGATGTTGAACATTTTTTAAGGTGTTTCTCAGCCATCCGAATTTCTTCAGGTGAAAAGACTCTGTTTAGCTCTGTACCCCATTTTTGGATAGGGTTATTTGGTTTTCTGGGGTCTAACCTCTTGAGTTCTTTGTATACATTGGAGATTATCCCTCTGTCGGATGTGGGGTTGGTGAAGATTTTTTCCCAATTTGTTGGTTGACGATTTATCCTTTTGACAGTGTCTTTTGCCTTACAGAAACTTTGTAGTTTTATGAGGTCCCATTTGTCTATTCTTGCTCTTAGAGCATAAGCAATTGGTGTTCTGTTCAGGAATTTTTCCCCTGAGCCAATGTCCTCAAGGGTCTTCCCCAGTTTCTTTTCTATTAGTTTTAGTGTGTCTGGTTTTATGTGGAGGTCTTTGATCCACTTGGAGTTGAGCTTAGTGCAAGGAGATAAGAGTGGATCAATTCTCATTCATCTGCATGTTGACCTCCAGTTGAGCCAGCACCATCTGTGGAAAAGGCTATCTTTTTTCCACTGGATGTTTTCAGCTCCTTTGTCGAAGATCAAGTGGCCATAGATGTGTGGGTTCAATTCTCTGTCTTCGATCCTATTCCATTGATCCGCTTCCCTGTCACTGAACCAATACCATGCAGTTTTTAATACCACTGCTCTGTAATATTGCTTGAGGTCCGGGATATTGATTCCCCCAGAAGTTCTTTTGCTGTTGATGATAGTTTTAGCTATTCTGGGTTTTTTGTTATTCCAGATGAATTTGAGAATTGCTCTTTCTAGCTCTATGAAGAACTGAGTTGGGATTTTGATGGGAATTGCATTGAATCTGTATATTGCTTTGGGCAAGATGGCCATTTTGACTATATTAGTCCTGCCAACCCACGAGCATGGAAGATTTTCCCATTTTCTGATGTCTTCTTCAATTTCCCTCTTCAGAGACCTGAAGTTTTTGTCGTATAAATCTTTCACATGTTTGGTTAGCATCACTCCAAGATACTTTATATCATTTGTGGCTATTGTGAAGGGTGTCATTTCCCTAATTTCTTTCTCGGCCTGCTTATCCTTCGCATATAGGAATGCTACTGATTTACTTGAGTTGATTTTATAGCCAGCCACTTTGCTGAAGTTGTTTATCAGTTGCAGGAGTTCTCTGGTGGAGGTTTTTGGGTCACTTAAGTAAACTATCATATCATCTGCAAATAGTGATAGTTTGACTTCTTCCTTTCCGATTTGTATCCCTTTGACTTCCCTCTGTTGTCGAATTGCTCTAGCTAGTACCTCAAGTACTATATTGAAGAGATATGGCGAGAGGGGACAGCCTTGTCTAGTCCCTGATTTTAGAGGGATTGCTTCGAGTTTTTCTCCGTTTACCTTAATGTTGGCTACTGGTCTGCTGTATATTGCTTTTACTATGTTTAGATATGGGCCTTGAATTCCTGTTCTTTCTAGGACCTTTAGCATGAAAGGATGCTGAATTTTCTCAAATGCTTTTTCAGCATCTAATGAGATGACCATGTGGTTTTTTTCTTTGAGTTTGTTTATGTAGTGGATTACGTTGATGGATTTCCGTATATTGAACCATCCCTGCATCCCTGGGATGAAGCCAACTTGATCATGGTGAATGATCGTTTTGATGTGTTCTTGGAATCGGTTGGCAAGTATTTTGTTTAGTATTTTTGCATCAATATTCATAAGAGAAATTGGCCTGTAGTTCTCTTTCTTAGTTGGATCTTTGTGAGGTTTTGGTATCAGGGTAATTGTGGCTTCATAGAATGAGTTGGGTAGTGTTCCTTCTGTTTCTATTTTGTGGAATAATTTGAAGAGTATCGGTATCAGGACTTCTTTGAAGGTCTGATAGAATTCTGCACTAAAACCGTCTGGTCCTGTGCTCTTTTTGGTTGGAAGACTGTCTATGACCCCTTCTATTTCTTTGGGGGTTATGGGTCTGTTTAGATGATCTATTTGATCCTGGTTTAATTTTGGTATTTGGTAGCTGTCGAGGAAATTGTCCATTTCCTCCAGATTCTCCAGTTGTGTTGAGTATAGGTTTTTGTAGTAGGATCTGATGATTTTTTGAATTTCCTCAGTTTCTGTTGTTATATCTCCCTTTTCATTTCTAATTTTGTTAATTTGAATACTGTCTCTGTGCCCTTTAGTAAGTCTGGCTAGGGGTTTATCTATCTTGTTGATCTTCTCAAAGAAACAGCTCCTGGTTTTGTTGATTCTTTGTATGGTTCTTTTTGTTTCAACTTGATTGATTTCAGCCCTGAGTTTGATGATTTCCTGTCTTCTACTCCTCCTGGGTGAAATTGCTTCTTTTTGTTCCAGAGCTTTCAAGTATGCCATTAAGTTGCTGGTATATGCTCTCTCCTGTTTCTTTTTGGAGACACTCAGGGCTATGAGTTTTCCTCTAAGCACTGCTTTCATTGTGTCCCATAGATTTGGGTATGTTGTGCCTTCATTTTCATTAAGTTCTAAGAATTCTTTGATTTCTTTCTTTATTTCTTCCTGGACTAAGGTATCATTGAGTAGAATATTGTTCAGCCTCCAAGCGTATGGGGATTTTCTGTTGTTTTTGTTGCTATTGAAGAACACTCTTACTCCATGGTGATCTGATAAGAGGCATGGGATTAGTTCGATCTTTTTATATTTGTTGAGATCTGTCTTGTGTCCAATTATATGGTCGATTTTGGAGAAGGTACCATGAGGGGCTGAGAAAAAGGTATAGTCTTTTGCTTTAGGGTGAAATGTTCTATATATATATCTGTTAAATCCAATTGCTCCAAAGTTTCGATGAGTTTCTCCGTGTCTCTGTTTAGTTTCTGTTTTCCTGGTCGGTCCACTGTAGATAGAGGAGTATTGAGGTCCCCCACAATCATTGTGTTAGGTGCAATGTGTGCTTTGAGCTTTAGTAAGGTTTCTTTTACAAATGAGGGTGCCCTTACATTTGGAGCGTAGATGTTTAGAATTGTGAGTTCCTCTTGGTGGATTCTTCCTTTGACTAGCAGGAAGTGACCTTCTGTGTCTCTTTTGATGACTTTGGGTTGAAAGTCAATTTTATCTGATATTAAAATGGCTATTCCAGCTTGCTTCCTGTGACCATTTGCTTGCAAAATTGTCTTCCATCCTTTTACTCTAAGGTAGTGTTTGTCTTTGACTCTGAGGTGTGTTTCCTGTAAGCAGCAAAATGTAGGGTCCTGTTTCCTTATCCAGTCTGTTAGTCTATGTCTTTTTATTGCGGAGTTGAGTCCATTGATGTTAAGAGATATTAAGGAATAGAGATTATTACTTCCTGACATTTTTTATGTTATTTTTGTTTTTGAGTAGTTATCTTCCTTTGAGTTTGATGGAAGAAGTTTACTGTCTTGCTTTTTCTTGGGTGCCATTTCCTTCCTTGTGTTGGAGTTTTCCTCCTATTATCCTTTGTAGAGCTGGGTTAGTGGAAAGATATTGTGTAAATTTGGTCCTGTCATGGAATATTTTGATTTCCCCATCTATGTTGATTGAGAGTTTTGCTGGGTATATTAGTCTTGGCTGACATTTGTTATCTCTTAGGGTCTGCATGAGGTCTGCCCAGGATCTTCTAGCTTTCATGGTTTCTGGAGAGAAGTCTGGTGTGATTCTGATAGGTCTTCCTTTATATGTTACTTGGCCCTTTTCTCTTACTGCCTTTAATAATCTTTCTTTGTTTAGTACATTTGGGGTTTTGATTATTATGTGACGGGAGGTGTTTCTGTTCTGGTCCAGTCTGTTTGGAGTTCTGTAGGCTTCTTGTACATTCATGGGCATCTCTCTCTTTAAGTTAGGAAAGTTTTCTTCCATAATTTTGTTAAAGATATTTGCTGGCCCTTTAAGTTGTAGATCTTCACTCTCATCTATCCCTATAATCCTTAGGTTTGGTCTTCTCATTGTGTCCTGGATTTCCTGGATGTTTTGGGTTACAAGCCTTTTGGATTTTGCATTTTCTTTGACTGTGGAGTCAATGGTTACTATGTTATCTTCAGCATCGGAGATTCTTATTTCTATCTCTTGTATTCTGTTGTTTATGTTTGCATCTACGACCCCTGTTTTCTTCCCAAGGTTTTCTATCTCCAAGGTTGCCTCCTTTTGTGATTTCTTAGTTGTTTCTACCTCTGTGTTCAGATCTTGGATGGTTTTGCTCAGTTCCATCATTTGTTTGTTTGTGTTTTCATGTAATTCTTTAATATATTTTTGTGCTCCCTCTTTCATGACTTCTGCCTGTTGTTTCAAGTTCTCCTGCATTTCTTTAACTGATTTTCTCACTTCCTCTTTATTGGTTTCTGTCTGATGGCCCATATTCTCCTGGAGTTCTTTAAGTGTTTTTTGTGTTTGGATTGTAAGAGCTTCTACTCTATTGATGTTCCCCAGCATTTCTTTAAGAGATTTGTTTATGTCTTTTTTGTGTTCCTCTAGGAGCATCATGACCTGTGCTTTTATATCTAACTCTTGTTTTTCTGGTGTGCTGGGGTATCCTGGACTTGCTGTGGTTGGCGAATTGGGTTCAGATGGTGCCATATTGCCTTGATTTCTGTTAATAACGTTTCTACATTTGCCTTTTGCCATCTCTTTATCTCTGGCGCTAGTTGGTCTTATTGTAGATGGCGCCCTGCTGAAAGCACAGCATGCCTGTCCCCAGGAGACAGATCCCTTCTGGCAGCTTGTCTGTGCTGGACTATGCTCGCTCTGAGTCCAGGTCCCTGACTCCAGCTGCTAGAGTGCCGAGCTGTGCCCTGAGGCGGCCCGGTGGCCCCTCGCTGCTAGTCTGCTCAGAGAGCTGGTCCCGGCCGTAGTCTGCACCCCCAGCTGATCTTTCTGTGCCCGGATCTCCTGCAGAGCTAAGCTAAGCTATAACTCTGGCCACGCACCTGATTCCAGCTGCTCACTGTGTCCAGTGTGCCCGCTGTTTGTGCGCGGGGGGGGGGGGGGGTCTGGGGCAAGATGGCTGCCCCTGCTGAAAGCACTGCGTGTCCTTGGCTGAGCTGTTCGTGCCCGGCTCTGCTGCTCCCTTCTGGCTGCGTTGACTGTGCTGGACTATGCTCGCTCTGAGTCCAGGCCCCTGACTCCAGCTGCTAGAGTGCCGAGCTGTGCCCAGAGGCGGCCAGGTGGCCCCTCACTGCTAGTCCGCTCAGAGAGCTGGTCCCAGCTGCTAGTCTGCACCCGCAGCTGATCTTTCTGTGCCCGGAACTCCTGCAGAGCTAAGCTAAGCTATAACTCTGGCCACGCACCTGATTCCAGCCGCTCACTGCGTCCAGTGTGCCTGCTGTTTGCACGCGGGGGTCTGGGGCAAGATGGCTGCCCCTGCTGAAAGCACCGCTTGGCCTTGGCTGAGCTGTTCGTACCCGGCTCTGCTGCTCCCTTCTGGCTGCGTTGTCTGTGCTGGACTATGCTCGCTCTGAGTCCAGGCCCCTGACTCCAGCTGCTAGAGTGCCGAGCTCTGCCCCGAGGCGGCCTGGTGGCCCCCTCGCTGCTAGTCTGCTCGGAGAGCTGGTCCCGGCTGCTAGTCTGCACCTGCAGCTGATCTTTCTGTGCCAGGATCTCCTGCAGAGTTAGCTAAGCTATAACTCTGGCCACGCACCTGATTCCAGCCGCTCACTGCGTCCAGTGTGCCCGCTGTTTGCGAGCGGGGGTCTGGGGCAAGATGGCTGCCCCTGCTGAAAGCACCGCGTGTCCTTGGCTGAGCTGTTCGTGCCTGGCTCTGCTGCTCCCTTCTGGCTGCGTTGACTGTGCTGGACTATGCTCGCTCTGAGTCCAGGCCCCTGACTCCAGCTGCTAGAGTGCCGAGCTGTGCCCCGAGGCGGCCTGGTGGCCCCTCGCTGCTAGTCCGCTCAGAGAGCTGGTCCCGGCTGCTAGTCTGCACCCGCAGCTGGTCTTTCTGTGCCCGGAACTCCTGCAGAGCTAAGCTAAGCTATAACTCTGGCCATGCACCTGATTCCAGCCGCTCACTGCGTCCAGTGTGCCCGCTGTTTGCGCGCGGGGGTCTGGGCCACTGAGAATATTTTATATCCAGTTGTTTTGAGTATAGACCTTTGTAGTAAGATCTGATGAACTTTTGAATTTCCTCAGTTTCTGTTGTTATATCCCCCTTTTCATTTCTAATTTTGTTAATTTGGATACTGTCTCTGTGTCCTTTGATTAGTCTGGCTAAGGGTATATCTATCTTGTTGATTTTCTCAAAGAACCAGCTCCTGATTTTGTTGATTCTTTGTACGGTTTCCTTTGTTTCTACTTGGTTGATTTCAGCCCTGAGTTTGATGATTTCTTGTCTTCTACTCCTCCTGGGTGAATTAACTTCTTTTTCTTCCAGGGCTTTAAGGTGTGCTGTTAAGCTGCTAGTGTATGCTCTCTCCAGTTTCTTTTTGGATGCACTTAGAGCTATGAGTTTTCCTCTTAGCACTGCTTTCATTGTGTCCCATAGATTTGGGTAGGTTATACCTTCATTTTCATTGAATTCTAAAAAGTCTTTGATTTCTTTTTTTATTTCTTACTTGACCTAGGTGTCATTGAGTATTGGTCAGTTTCCATGTGTATGAGGGCTTTCTGTTGTTTTTGTTGCTATTGAAGACCACTCTTAATCCATGGAGATCTGATAGGAGGCATGGGATTAGCTCGATCTTCTTGTATTTGTTGATATCTGTCTTGTGACCAATTATATGATCAATTTGGAGAAGGTACCATGTGGAGCTGAGAAAAAGGTATATTCTTTAGCTTTAGGATGAAATGTTCTATGTATATCTGTTAAATCTAATTGGTCCAAAGTTTCAATTAGTTTCACTGTGTCCCTGTTTAGCTTCTGCTTTCCTGATTGGTCCATTGAGGAGAGTGAAGTGTTGAAGTCACTCACAATTTTTCTGTTCGGTGTAATGTGTGCTCTAAGCTTTAGTAAAGTTTCCTTCTACAAATGAGAGAGCCCTTACATTTGGAGCATAGATGCTCAGTATTGAGAGCTCTTCTTGGTGTATTTTCCCTTTGACCAGCAAAGTCTCTTTTGATGACTTTAGGTTGGAAGTCAATTTTATCTGATATTATAATGGCTACCCCAGCTTGTTTCCTGAGACCATTTGCTTGTAAAATTGTTTTCCAGCCTTTTACTCTAAGGCAGTGTTTGTAACACTGAGATGTGTTTCCTGTTTGCAGCAAAATGTAGGGTCCTGTTTCCATATCCAGTCTGTTAATCTATGTCTTTTTATTGGGGAATTGAGTTCATTGATGTTAAGAGATATTAAGGAATAGTAAATATTACCTCCTGACAATTTTGAAATTATTTTTTAATATTTGAAAGGTTATCTTCTTTTGGGTTTGATGAGAGGAGGTTTCTATCTTGCTTCTTACCAGGTGTAGTTTCCTTCCTTGTCTTGGTGTTTTCCCCCTATTATCCTTTGTAGGGCTGGATTTGTGGAAAGATAACGTGCAAATTTGGTTTTGTCATGGAATACCTTGATGTCTCAATCTATGGCGATTGAGATTTTTGCTGGGTACAGTAGTTTTGGCTGAAATTTGTGATCTCTTAGTGTTTGCATGATATCTGCCCAGGATCTTCTAGCTTTCATGGTCTCAGGTGAGAAATCTGGTGTTATTCTGATAGGGCTTCCTTTATATGTTATTTGACCTTTTTCTCTTGCTGTCTTTTATATTTTTTTCTTAGTTTCGTACATTTGGAGTTTTGATTATTATGTGACAGGATGCATTTCTGTTCTGGTCCAGTCTGTTTGGAGTTCTATATGCTTCTTGTATATTCATGGGCATCTCTCTCTCTTTAGTTTGGGGAAGTTTTCTTCCATAATTTGGTAAAAGATATTTGCTGGCCCTTTAACTTGTAAATCTTCACTCTTGTCTATACTGATAATACTTAAGTTTGGTCTTCTGATTGTGTCCTGGATTTCCTGGATGTTTTGGGTTACAACCTTTTTGCATTTAGTATTTTCTTCTGACTGTTGAATCAATGGTTCCTATGGTATCTTCGGCTTCTGAGATTCTGTCTTGTATCTATTGTATTCTATTGTTGATATTTGCATCTATGGCTCCTGATTTCTTCCCAAGGTTTTCTATCTCCAATGTTGTCTCCCTCTGCAATTTCTTAGTTGTTTCCACTTCTGTTTTTAGAACCTGGATGGATATGCTCAGATCTTTCACTCGCTTGATTGTGTTTTCATGTATTTCTTTAAGAGATTTTTCTGTTTCCTTTTTCAAATAACCTTATCAAAAATGGGGTACGGAGCTAAACAAAGAATTTTCACCAGAAGAAATTCAGATGGCCGAGAAACACCTTAAGAGATGTTCAACATCATTAGTCATCAGGGAAATGCAAATCAAAACAACCCTGAGATTCCACCTCACACCAGTCAGAATGGTTAAGATTAAAAACTCAAGAGACAACAAGTGCTGGTGAGGATGTGGAGAAAGAGGAACACTCTTCCACCGTTGGAAGGATTGCAAGATGTTAAAACCGCTATGGAAATCAGTGTGGCGGTTCCTCAGAAAATTGGGCATGTCACTTCCAGAGGATCCTGCTATACCACTTCCTTAAGAAATGTTCAGTAATATTGGTCATTAGGGAAATGCAAGTCAAAACAACCCTGAGATTTCACCTCACTCTAATTAAAATGGCTAAGATTAAAAACTCTGGAGACAACAGGTGTTGGTGAGGTTTTAGAGAAAGAAGAATGTCCCTCCACTGCTCCTGGGAATGTGTGTTGGTACAACCACTCTAGAAAACAGTCTGGCGGTTCCTCAGAAAACTGGGCATGACACTTCCAGAGGATCCTGCTATACCACTTCTGGGTATATACCTAGGGGATTCCCTGGCATGCAATAAGGACATATGGTCCACTATGTTCATAGCAGCCTTATTTATAATAGCCAGAAGCTGGAAATAACCCACATGCTCCTCAGTGGAGGAATGGATACAGAAAATTTGGTATATTTATACAATGGAATACTACTCAACAATCAAAAACATGAACTCATGAAATTCTTAGGCAAATGGTTGGATATGGAAAATATCATCCTGAGATATCCCAATCACACAATAAGGCACATGGAGTGTAGTCATTGATAAGTAGATATTCACTCAGAAGCTTGAATAGCCAAGACACAATTCACATATCAAATGATTCCCAAGAAGAAGGAATGGGAAGTCCCTGGTCCTGGAAAGGTTTAATCCAGCATTGTATGGGAGTAGTAGGACAGAGAAGTAGGAGGGGGATGATTGGAGTACAGGCGGAGGGAAGAGGGCTTATGGGATTCATTGGAATGGGGGGGCAGGAAAGAGAAAAACTTTTGGAATGTAAACAAATAATATAGAAAATAAAATAAAATAAAATAAATAAAATCTTTCCCTGAAGTTAAAAGCAAAACAAAACAAAACAAATTGAAACATTAATCTTAACACTTCCAAATACAAGGAAGCTGCACATTGTGGAAAACTTGGAAAAACTACCTTCATTATTGTAAATAGTTATCTTGTGTTAGGGTTAAAAGCTTTTCTTTTAATAAAGACAAAAAGGAGAAATGTTCCACAGACATTATATTTACTCAAAATTGTAATTCTTGTGCAGTGGATCTGCTGGAGCACACACCTTTAATCTAAGAGGCTTCTGTTTACTGAAAACATGTAGAAATATAATCAATCAAAAGTCAAAAGAAAAGAAAGCAACCAGTTCTCACTGAGTGGACCTATGAAAATAGATCACAGATATTAACAGAAAGTCAGGAGGACAGATAAACAGATACACAGGCAGAAGGAGAAACATTCAGTGTGAAGGATTTTGAGATGACATAGATACACAGAGATTCCCTTTCCCATTGAGCCATAACTAGAGCAGAAAGGTAAGCTGTATGTATCTGCTTCTCTGAACAAGGCTTTGAACTAAGAGTCTAGCTCCCATGAATTTGTAAGTAAAAACAAAGTTTGTCATTGTGTTTGTTAAAAGCAACACTGAAGCCCAAATGAGTCAAGAAATTCAGTAGAAAACCAGATACAATGAACCTTAAAGAAGAAAATATGAAGGATAGCCTTGAAGTCATTTCTACAGAATATTTTTTTTTCTTTGAGCAAAACACTGACAGCAAAAGCATTAAGAAAACAATTATCAAAAGGGACCAAAACTCAAAAAACATCTGTAAAGCAATGGACATTCTAATTCCAATAAAGTTTCACTCTATAGAATGGGAAAACATTTTCAACATTATCAACCTGGAGAGAAGACTAATCTGCAAATAGAGAAAGAACTCAAGATGTGTGGTGTCCAAAAACTATTAATTCAATTAGAAATTCTCTCCATATCTGAACAGAATTATTAATAGAAGAAACTCAAATTTATGAGAAATAAAGAAACCTCAACATCATTAGCAATTAGAGAAATGTAATTTATAACTACACTAATTTCATCTTACAGGTCTCACAATGGCTAGTGTCAACAGGGTAAGTAACAAATGTATCATGCTGGAATGCATGTGAGCAAGCCTAATGATTTTCCTTTGCTGTTGCCATGCAAGCATGCATAAGTAGTAGAGAAATCAATATGACATTTTTCTCAGAGTGTTAGGAATCAATCTATCTCATGGCAAATAGCCAAAAGATGTGTCATCCTAGAACAAGGATAATTGCTTAACCAAGTTTGTTGTGGCTTTACTAATTATACCTTGAATATAGAAATCTAGATATCCTTCAAAAGAAGAACAGATTTTTAAAATATTGTATTTTTAGCCAGGCGTTGGTGGTGCATGCCTTTAATCCCAGCACTTGGGAGGCAGAGGCAGGCGAATTTCTGAGTTCGAGGCCAGCCTGGTCTACAGAGTGAGTTCCAGGACAGCCAGGGCTACACAGAAAAACCCTGTCTCAAAAAACAAAAACAAACAAACAAACAAAAAAACTAAAAAAATATATTGTATTTTTATACAATGGAGTACTTACCAGCTGTTAAATAAAGATGATCTATTGAAATCGGTAAAAAAAAATTAATTGAACAACAAAATAAAGAAAATCATGTTCAGTCAAGTATTTTAGAGCCTGAATGAGAAATTTGGTATGAGTTCACTTACAGAGGATCATAGTGTCCTCAGGAGACACTGGAGGATCTTTGAAGACTATTTCAGAACCTGCATAGATCTGGTCTCCATTATTTATAAGTATTAATGTCCCAGCTTCCTTCTTCAACCAGAATAGAAAACAAATGCAATAATTCAGTTTGATAAAATTGGCTTCAAAAATTTGAATAAAATGAAAAATCTCAAAACATAAAACAGGCAAATTTATTATGGCCCTGATGAAAATAGAAAGTGACTGCATTAATCCATGTCCTTAGATTGCAAATCATGGCATGCCTCTGATTTACATGAATAAGGGATGGTTACAGCCCTGGTTCTTGCCTATCTATTCTTGGAAATCAGCACAATTAAATTGAAGATACTTTGGGGCTGCTCCAGGGAATGTCCCTAGTGATTTGAAGATGAAACTGGGTCTTTTTTTTCTGATAATCAAAATGTTCAAGTTTTACAAACTAGCATGTATTTGCTCCTTCCCCAAAAGATGCATTTGGCACCTATTGAGAAGAATTAGATGAACCCTCAAAGGGTAATATTCCTAGAAGTATTTATGATTCAAATTACACCATTCCACTTTTCATCATGAACTCAGGAGAAAACATGTTTCTTTCTTTCTTTCTTTCTTTTTTTCTCGTTTTTTTCCAGACAGGCTTTATCTCCATAGCCCTGGCTGTCCTGGAACTCACTCTGTAGATCAGACTGGCCTCGAACTCAGAAATCCATCTACCTCTGACTCGCAAGTGCTAGGATTAAAGGCATGTGCCACCACTGTCCAATGGAAATATATTTCATCTTCAGGCCAGAGGAAGAATTTAACAGCCATTTCCATTACCTTGCATAATTTCTAACACTAAGCTATATACTTCTGGATGTTCAGATCAGGTATAATGCTTTAATTAATGAACAGAAGATTAAGTGTATGGTGTTGATAGGAGTGTATCAGTTCTAAAATTTATTGATTACTGGCACTGGGTTGTCTGTCATTGCCTTGAAACCCTGACATATTAATTGTGCTTAGGTGAAGTATAACAGTTAGGTTTCTGATATAGGGACTTCTTCTCCAATATCTCAGAGAACAGAAATTCTTATTGCCTTGGACTGGAAAAATAGCTGTTTTAACCCTTTCTTACATAATTTGTCAAAAAATTATCTGAAATGGATCTGATGCAACTATGGGGACTATGCTCACAATAACTATTTGGAAGAGCTTTTAAATGTTCTTGATCTGTAATCGCCAACACCATATTCCTCAATGTTCTTCTGGGTTCCAGAGGAACAATGGATATGAATGTCAATGGCAGATTTTCAGAGCTATCAGGGATTTCTCATGATCCCAACTAACCAGTTACTGTACCAATCTTTTTATCCATCTTCTCACTAAAATCCTGGTCATGGCTTGTATGCTGATGAGTTGGCAGTGAAAACAGAGATATCCACATATTTTTTGTAACACCATGTCTCATGGATATCTACACCAGTCTACACCATGGTCCACCATGGAACCAGACCTGGCATTCCATGGCATCATGGGACCAGACATAACCATAGCCTCAAAAAGCTGTACAGGATGCAGAATTTAGGCTGTTCAGAACCACCCTTGTGTATCCAGATTTGCCTCTCTTTGTAACATACAAACTATTCTGGTCTCCATATCTTTACTATTTATCTATCATGTGCTTGATTAGTATAGTGTCTTCTGACCACCTGCACCACAAGGCTGTGGGAAGAGACCTAGGTCAAACTTTTTTCAATGCTTTCATGTTGCACATAAAATGTGAATACTATGTAAATCTACAGGAGAAGACATTGTAGAATATCCTCACTGTACCAAGAAGCTCTATTTACAATAATGAGGAATAGAGCACTTAGATTAAAGAATATGGCCTCTAATATAATTGGAGAGATTATCCTCATCAAATTTTGAATCATTACCGAGTAATGAACAGTCTCTAAAAGAGAATTGCTAATTTTATATATCAAAGGACCTGATGTCATTGCCAACTCCTATTTACAGGTATGCTCTGAGTTCTCAGAATTGGGCAAAGGGACACATTAAGGTACAGGTTAAAAAGTTTTCTTTGTTGCATTTCAGGAGCAGGGCACCTTCCTACTTCCTTGGCACAAAATGACAATCTGTTATGATACATACTTCAGATTGTCCAAGCAACTCAGTGTTTGAAGTTGGAGAAAGAAATAGATGTTATCATCTCAGCTGTCTATAAGAACAAGGATTTTGTTTTGTTGTGTTGTGTTGTATTGTGATTTGTTTCAAAGCTCAGGTACATGGTCTGTAAAAACCTGGGCAATGGCTTATGTCACAAACACACATGGGTGGAGAAGCATCATCATTAGGTGATTACAGTCCACATACCCTGATTACCAAGACTTATGTGGATTGCAGTAATTTCCAGAAGACAGGTTGATGTATCAATCTTGATTTATTTATTGGTCTTGATTAAAGGAGGTGAGCTGGCAGGGCTTCTGTCTTGGGTAAGTTGGTAGTTGTCTCTATTTCTGTTATGAAATAATTGAATATGTTCTCACACACTTATCTTACTAGGTGCCTGCCCCACTGTGAAGTACTTAATTTGTTGGGAGTGTATGGCTCAGTTTTACTGAGTCAATGAGATCTGAATGTTATTCAATAAACAGTGTGTAATCCACATGCCAGAAGTTTCCATAGAACCAAATTTTAAGATTTAATGTTAAAGTATTATTTCTGGCAATTCCCATGTTTCAAAATTAAGAGGTTGTATGTATTCCATGAAACCTCCATAACTGTTAAAGATATTCTTCATTTGAAAAAAAAATGATGATGACTTGGTTGGCAACCCACAGAGATCATATTTCAATCTCAGCATGAGTGAGTTGTTCATTTCTGCTTAGGCAAATAGAGAAAAATTCTGCATGTGGGGAGTTTTAGTGATCTTATAATTAATCCTTTGAGACCAAGTGAATATGTTTCACCTTCCAATAGAAAAAAGTCAGAAATAGGTTATAGTTGAAGGATATTTTTCATCTGGTTTGTACAGTAGGTATGAGAGAAAATTTCAGTCCCCAATTTTTCGGGAATTGCATGGATATGATATCAACTTTAAGAGATATGCGTATACAGATCTTTATTAGCCTTAAAAAAGGCCTTTACAAAACAATTGGAAACAGGATTGAGCAATTAGTATAAACAGCTTGTTGTTTCTTAATTTTGTTTGAGAACATATATGTCACATATTTCTGAATATACTAGAATGAAAGTGATGAAGTTCAGTCTGGCTCAACTTGTCACACAGTCTATTTTAGAGCCTATACTTTCATGTATAAAAATGAGACACAGAATATCTATTTCTCACAAAGTAAAAAATAAAAATGGGAATGTTTATAGAGTTTTTTCATAACTGTTTCATATGGATTTCAGAAATTGTTGTATTTTTTCTCTATAGAAGTCCTAACACCAGTCCAGAACTTCTCCAAGGAACCAGGAATTCCTCTGAAATACATAAGGTTGAATAACTAGATATGGGCATCACCTTCTTCACAAATAAATAACACCTGGAAAGTGTTGCTTTTCCTGAGATTTGTGGGACATAAAGTCCCATGTATCCTTTTTCTGAGTAATCAGATTCTTATTTTCTGTGCCCAAAAGGCCAGTTGACCTCTATTCCTGTTGCCCTGTGAACTCATAAAATGTTGCCCATGATCCTAGCCTTAACTTTTCTGGGGCTTTGGGATCAATGATAAGTTTCCTTAAATCATGTCAGAAATGGGGTAACACTGTTTCAAGTATAAAGACAGCATAGGTGCACATGTTTCAAATCAATGGATGGCTGGACTAATTGTTAAGCTCCCATGGAAAAACTGTCTATTTAAAATGACTGTTTGACTTTAAAGCAATATAACTCCAGTGTTGTAGAATCATAATTATATTGAGTGGCAGAGTTAGTAAGAAGACAAATGGCCCTCATGGCACTAACATCTATTTGGGGCTTTTGAAAGATGCAAAGAAATTACATTGCATATTTTCCATTTTATTGATGTTGTCCTGTTTAGTGCAGCTTTACTTGCTCAAGGAGATTGGCAACAGTTGGGAATTCTAAATTTGGAATAGAATATTGCTGAATGCAATGTTTTTTTTGTCAGAGAGGGAGAAGGTGGTAGTGTTAAGGGCTCACACATGACTTTTGTTGAGTGTGTTTCCAAAATTTATCTAAAAGGTCAAAGAAACAAACATATGTGCAGTGATATTGATTGATTGTTCTGTCTGTAGTCTTTGGCATGCTCTTTTTCTAAGGAGTGAAAATTAGAATGAATATCACCTTGAACAATAATAGGAGAGAGTACCCAGTTAGATAACACATGCAAATTCACCAAACACACTCCCAGTGTGAAAATGGAGGTACCCTATATTTCAGAGATGTCATGATCTTCTTAAGAGAAAGAGAAGCTTGTAGAGTCTATAATCCTGTCAGGGACTTTTACCCTCCTGAACTGGATGAGAACACATCTGAAAAAATAAACACATCTTTTATCCACAGAGCTTTCTTTGTGTTCTGTGACCCTTAATATTTTTGCCTACATGATTCAACTTCCTGAGAATAAATGCATGTCCAGATGATCCCCAACAACTTCAAAGATAGAGGCATTTTGTGTAGACTGTCACATGACATTCTGTGATCTTTCATACAACACTTCTACATACTTTTTGATAAATATGTAAATGGGAAGACCCCTCACCTGTAGAGCTCTTTTGAAACCATCTAATGACCAACTCATCAGTAAGAGCTAATAAATCTATAACAGCAGCAAATATAACTTGAAGCCAGACCAAATATCTTCCTGTTCCATTTTGTCTGCAAAATAACGTCCAGTAATTTTGCTTTTCAGAAGGATGTTGATCATATGCACATATACAAGATGTCCATCTGAGAATGCTTCCTGCATTTCTTCTTTTCTTTTTGAAGTTGGTTACATCAGACTGACTTTGTTTTATCAGAAAAACAAAAACAAAAACAAAAACAAAAACAAAAACAATCCTAGTCCATAGCCAGCTAGATGTAATGAGGATGGAAACTATGGGCTACTTCTTCAAGTTCCCATTACTAAGAGTCTTTCAGAAGGAAGAACAAAAGGCCATGATTTCAATCACAGTCTTCAATCTGAATCTCCCAACAAAAGGTTCTCAGAAGTCTTCATGAATTTATCTACAAATCCATACCCCAAAAACTGAAATGCAGAGTATTTGGGGAAGAATTACAACTTTTTTTCTCACAGATAATGATGCTACCCTGTATAGTATTCAAGGAATTTTAAAAGTGATCCAACACACACACAAAAAAAATATTGCCTCAGAAATGTTTTTCTTGATGCTAATCCATTTCATCTCTTTTCTCAATACTAGAGTTTTAAAATCTCTCTTCAAACATGGATTCTTTGCAGAAAAACAGGTAGAGAAGTACAGTTTCATTCAGGAGACACATGAGTTCATTGATTCTAAAGGAGAGATTAAATCATAGCCTAGAGTAAAATGGCTAGTATGTTGATGAGAAGACGCAAGATATTTAGATCTCTGCAGTGACAAAAATCATATTGATAGGGTGAAAGGGGGGAGTAAAAACCGGTGTCAGAGATGTGACAAAGTTATGGAGATGAGCAAAAGTGTCTCAAAACCTACCCACAAGTATTTTCTTGATCAATTATTTGAGACTGAATTGTAATTATAAACAACTGTTGAAGACTACAGAGTGTCTTACTTGTTTATGAAGTAGATGGGCCAAAATAGACAGCATCAGCATCAGCATTGAGCACATTGTTATGGAGACAGATTTTATTTCACTGAACCCCAGGCCAACAACCACAGTATCAATGCCGGTGAAATTGTATTTCTGTTGCACTGATCAGGCAGCTGCCAGGTACATGAACTACAGATTTTTGGTATTGACCATGGCAATATTTATCATCTTCAAGGCCAGGGCCAAAGCTGTAATGATGCTAGTGTTGGAGAGCATTGCTTTACATCCTCTTGAGTCACTTGAGTCCCATTCTTCGTATCTGGTTCCAAGCCTCTTCAATGCTGACCTCCTTCTGAAATGCAACAGAATGATATGCTTCAGTCTGAGCAATCTGGCCTAGAAGTAATACTAGAACTAAATGTTCAGGGTTTTATATGTTAAAATAAGCAACAAAAAGAGAATAAATTTTGGAGACAGGAGCTGGAACAGATGCTAGAAAAAAGTATTAACACTTCACACATCAGAATAAACACCAAGGAGGTAGAGATAAAATTAGAAAGCAAAGTCAAGAGGATAATTCAGTAAAACTAGCAAATCAAAAGCTAAAATATCAGAATTACAACATATAGAGAAGCAAATATTATGGAAGGTTTAGAATAGAAGATACAGGAAATAATAGAACAACATGAACAACAGAAAGAGAAATTTAAGACTTGACAATGTGGCCTCGAGAAAACACTAGAATTATAGATATAGGCAATTATAGGTCAGAATAAGAGAGAAAAAGCTAAAAATGAAGGTGGGAGGCAAGAGCTGAAAAAGATGCTAGAACAAAAGATGCAGGCGCTCACAGGTTAGACCAACAAAGAGAAAATAATGAGGATTGGAAGCAAGACCTAGAGTATAACCTTTATAATTAATCATTCAAAAGAAAATGGAGATTAAACTATCATAATATAAAGAAAAAATAAAAAATGTGGAGGCAGAACCTTGAACAGAGAATTTAGGAAGTGAACGGACAGGAGAAGCAACAAATGGAGAGATATCAACAATGTACACAGACCTTAAGGAAATAATTTAAAATTTCAATTAAAGAAAATAATTATGTAGATAGAAAAAGAAAGACAACCAAAGGATATAAGCAAACAAACTTTAGTCTATCCTCTTAATACATAACAAAGTCCTCCATATGATGATCATCCACAGGATTATCAGGAATTTGAAGGGCAACCTGCAGACTTGTTATAACTGAGGATATTTAAGGAAAATGTCACTATTTTTGGAATACATTCACCATTTGTGAAACAAATCCTGACTTCTTGGGCTATTAAAAATAGAGTAATCTCCCAAGATTGGAAAAAGCAATACTAGAACCTGCTGCATATTTACAATATTTCTCATTATGGAGAGATGAAGTGAGTGAGATACCATGAAATCATAAATCCAGGGGTAGACAGAGCTTCCCAGATCTTCTCTAGGTGAAGGTCACTTTCCTGAGGTAGAGATGAAAGCTATATATGATGAAGAAGCTCTGGCACTGTATTGATTATCAGCATTAAAGGCCTGAAAAAATGTAACATAATCATGAAAGAACTTGAACCATTACTCAAATCATGCAAGGTCCAAACGAAACTTCCCCAACTTTTTAGAAAAGCTAGCCCCAACTGTGGAGATTCAGGAACAAGAAAGGTAATAAAGAAGTTTTTAGCCTTTGAAAATATGACTGCTGATTGCAAGGAAGTAATCAGACCCCTGAGTACAAGGTCATCATCAACAAATGAGTGGATTAGACATACAGCTTGCCAGGAGCCATTCACACATAGATCTCAATCCCCCTCCTTTCAGTCATTTCTAGCCTGGTTCTTCTAACCTGCTATTAGGTGGAAAAATACTAGCTTAAAGATTAGCCAAGTAATTAGATGGTCAGTACATGCAGAGTTCACCTGAGTGGGCTAGAATAGATGAAGCTCACCTGTGGTTAGTTTACCATGGCAACTCCTTTCCGCTTCACCTCCTCATAATCAGTTTATCCTGCCAAGTTCCTACAGAAATCACCAGCTGTTCCCTGTGATTCTGAATGACAATTCTTAGAAAATATTCCTGAGAAATGATACTTGCCCCCTGAGATTATTCCCAGAATACAATGACTTTCCTCCTTTCCCCCTCCATATACCTTGCTTGCTGCCCTTTAAATTGCCTTGTGCAAAAAATAAAATTTGACAGCTTGATCAGAATACTGTCTTGCTGTCCATCTCCCATGTCACTTGTCTCTCACCTTCTTTTACATTGTCCAGAGACCCTGCTAACTGTCCAGTGGGTCGGGACACAGCTGATGTTGAATCTCGCTCTACTGATATGACTGCAATAGGAGAAGCTGCTCCTAGACACCTATAGACAACCTAAAATTTCAAAAGTCTTTATTGTGGTAAGCAGGGTTATCTCAGAAATAACTACAGGAGAAAAATAATCCCAAAAAGTGGCCAATGCCTCTGGAATTTGTCAAAGATGTTTCAAAGACTAACATTTGACTAGCATATGTAGACCAACAGACAAATGGAACAACACCATGCCAAAAAAGTTCATGTGGACTGGGTGTGGGCATCTCACTAAACCCAATGTCAGGCAGGGATATTTCTCTTTCTCAGGACAATTAAAGGTCACTGCTTTTAAAACAGAAGTTCTGAGACCAGACAAGGCTGAGGCAACTTCTATATACAATTTGAAAAGAGAGTCAAAAACCAAATATTTTGGAAAATTTCTACAGAGTATCAAAGGCCAAAGCTAAGAATACTAGTAAATAATATTGAGGTGGAAGTAATGTTTGACTGGAGCAGATGTCATTATCTCTCTAAAATCTTGACCTGAAAGTTTGCCATTTCAAAAAGTAATCATCCAATTTCAAGAAGTCGGGACCTTATCCCAAATAAAGCAAAGTAACAGATGGCTTAAATTTATAGGTCAAGTAGGAAAATTGAAGCCATACATGTGTGATATAGCCACTAATTTATGGGGAAGTGATCTATCACAACAGGGGAAAACACAATATCTCCAGTTTCAGTGTCTGAACATGAAACCAGTCGGGCTCCTAATAAAAATTTGAAGTTAGTTTGGGAACATTATCAAAGGCAGTTATAGACTTTTCAAGTTGTCCACAAACAAGATACAATATAGCTCTATCCCAAGGAGCTGATAAGATACCAACAACTTTACCCCTAAAATGTTTGACTGTTCAACCCATTTGGATTGATCAATGGTCTAAGAAAAAGAAAAACTACAGACATTAGAACAGCTAGTCCAGGAGCAGCTAGAGGCTCAACATATAGAGGTGTCTACCAGCCCTTGGAATTCTCCAGTATTTGTCATTAAAAAAATCTGGCAAATAGTAGATGCTGACAGATTTCAGAGGAATTAATATGATTATTTAGCCAATGGGTTTATTGTAGCCTGGAATCCCATTGTCTTGCTTGTTGCTTAAGGAATGGCCTATCATAGTAATCAATCTAAAACACTGATTTTCACAATTCCTCTACCTGTTTGTGATAACAAGTTTGCTATCTCAGTACTTACCTTTAATAGAGGTTACCCAATAAAAGGATATCATTGGAAACTCATGCAACCTTTTTGTCAATATCGTGTACTACTAGTGAAGATGATTCACAAACTATTTCCCCAATCCATTATTTATCATTATATGGATGGCACCCTATTGGATGGTCCAGATATATGTATTTTCTAAAGAATGTTTGATAAAGTTCAAAATCCTTTCCTGGCTCTTGGTTGCAAATTGCCCCTGAAAAAGTAAAAAGAGGGGATTCAATTAATTATCTAGAATTTAAAATAAGTCTGCAGAAGGTTAGGCCACAAAAAGTACAAATCAGAAGAAACCACGTAAGGACCCTTAGTGATTTTCAGAAGCTACTGTGAGATATCAACTGACTAAGCAAATTATTTCAAAATTTACAAGGTGATAAGGATTTAAATAGCAATCCAGAACATCCCCGACCACAGCACGCCACCTCCAGGTGGTGTAGGAAGACAGATATCTACCCAGCCACCAGCATGGACGAGGCAGAATGCATAGGTGAGACCATCCCTGCAGATCCTGTCCAGAGGCCTCTGACAAGAGCCTTCCAGTTTCCACCTCTGAATCAGAAACATTCCCTGCCATAGATCACCATCTCCAAGCAGTGTAGGAAGCCAGCAATACACCCAGCAGCCAGTGTGGAGGAGGCAGCCTGCACAGGTGAAACCAGCCCTGCAGATTAGAAGATCCTGTCTGGAGGTCTCTGCCAGGAGCCTTCTGGTTTCTGCCTCTGGATATGGAGCATCACATGCCATCTACATATGGCCCAGGAAGCCAGCTATACACTCAGCACCTAGGAGGAGACATCCAAAACAGCCTACATTCAGAAGTTATCAGGGACTCAGAGTTGCATACAGAAATGCAACTACAAGAGACTGGGTCTTTGCCACCATCTTTGCTCTGGTGACTCTATAACATATAGGTAGGCAAGGAATCCCATAGTAGAAGATCACAAGGAACACACCCCACCAGGACTCTACCTGCACCCAGGAACTCAGCAACACCACAGAAATTTGTGCCAGGGAAATGCAGGTCACGCAGGGTTGCTGAGATAGGCTGGCAGGCAGGCAGGAGGGGCAAGAACCAGCCACTGACAGCAAGACCAACTAACACCAGAGATAACCTGATGGCAAAATGTAAAGGTAGGAAGGTTGCTAACAGAAATCAAGGCAATATGGCACCATCCAATCTCAATTCTCCCACAACAAAAAGTCCTGGATACCCCAATACACCAGGAAAGCAAGATTTGGATTTAAATTCACAGGTCTTGTTGCTACAGGAGGGTTTCATGGAGGGCTTCAAGAAGGACATGAGTAACTCCCTTAAAGAAGTACAGGAGAGAGCTGCTTCCCATCCAGCCAGCAGCGGGGGAGCCAGCCCCAGCCAGCTTCCCAGGTGCTCAGACCCAGCCTGCAGAACCAAGTACCCGAGATATCCTGAGTTTAAGACCTTTGGGGACTCAGGCCTGAAGCAGGTGCTGCACACAGAGTAGCGGTTTGGGGGACACCAGCCGAGCCTGTGACCTGCGCTCACAGGGCAGACCCCAAACTCCCTGCAGTCAGCGCCATCTTGCCAGTTGCTTCAGATCCAGCCAGCAGCAGGGGAGCAAGCCTCAGCCAGCTTCCCAGGTGCTCAGACCCAGCCTATGGAACCAGGTACTGGAGATATCCCGAGTTTAAGACCTTCAAGGACTCAGGCCTGGAGCTTGAGCTGCGCAAAGAGTAGCGGTTTGGGGGACACCTGCCGAGCCTGTGCTCTGTGCTTGCAGGGCGGACCCCGAACTCCCTGCAGTCAGCAACATTTGCCAGCTGCTTCCCATCCAGCCAGCAGCGGGGGAGCCAGCCTCAGCCAGCTTCCCAGCAGCTTTGGACCAGCAGGCAGAACTAGAGAACTGAGATATCCCGACTTTAAGATCTCTGGGGAATCAGGACACCAAACCCTGAGCAGGAGCAGTGCAGAGCAGAACCAAGTACCTGGGATATCCTGAGTTTAAGACCTCGGGAGACTCAGGCCACCTGTCAGCAATCTGTGAGCAGGTTTAGTACTATACCCAATTTTTATTGTTTTTTTTTTGGGGGGGGAGTGGTTGGTAATTAGCTTCTTGAATTCTTTCAAATTTTGGATATTAGCCCTCTATTGGATGAATTTGATGAGTTGGTGAATTTTTCTCCAATCTGTAGGTTGCTGAATTGTTTTATTGACTATATCCTTTGCCTTACAGAGGTTTTCCTGTTATATGAGGTCCCATTTATCGACTTTAGGTCTTGGTTCCTGAGTCATTGGAGTTCTGTTTATGAAATTGAGGAAATAGAAGCCATTAAAACCTTCCCAACCAAAAAAATAATAATAATAAAGAAAAAAAAAGCCCAGAGTCAGATCGATTTAGTGAGAATTGCTCCAGACCTTCAAAGAAGGCCTGAAACATTTTTTTCCTCCCAATATCCCATAAAATAGAAAGAGCTGTAAGACTACCTACCTTGTTCTATCAGGCCACAACTACTCTAAACCATACAAGCACCCAATCAAAAAAGAGAACTTCAGGTAAATCTTGCTTATGAATATCGATGCAAAAATACCGAATAAAGTTTTTGCAAACCAAATCCAAGAACACATCAAAACTATCATTCACCATGATCAAGTAGGCTTCATCCCAGGATTGCAAAGTTTATTCAGTATATGAAAATCCATGAATGAATTCCACTATATAAAGAAACTCAAAGAAAAAAAATCACATGATCATATCCTTAGATGCAGAAAAAGCATTTGAAAAAATACAACATCCATTTATATTAAAAGTATTGGAGAGATCAGGAATTCAAGGTCCATATCCAAACATAATAATAGCAATTTACCACAAACCAACAGCCAATATCAAATTAAATGTAGACAAACTTGAAGTAATACCACTGAAATCAGGGAAAAGACAAGGTTGACCACTTTCCCCATTTCTTTTCAATATAGTACTCAAAGTGCTAGCTAGAAGAATAACACAACAAAAAGAGATCAAGAGGATTCAATTTGGCAAAGAAGAAATAAAGGTATCAGTATTTTCAGATGTTATGACAGTATATATAAGTGACTCCAAAAATACTACCAGGGAGCTTCTCCAGCTGATAAACAACTTAGGCAAAATTGGTTGGATATAAAATTGACTCATATAAATCAGTAGCCTTCCTTTATACAAATGATAAACAGGCTGAGAGAGAAATTAGCAAAATAACTCCCTTCATAATAGTCAAAATTAATGTAAAATATATTGGGCTAACTCTAACAAAACAAGGGAAAGACCAATGTGACAATAACTTCAAGATTCTCAAGAAAGAAATTAAAGAACATTTCAGAAAATGGAGAGATATTCCATGCTCATGTATTGGCAGAATTAATATAGTAAAAATGGCCATCCTAACAAAGGCAATCTATGGATTCAATGCAATCCCCATCAAAATACCAACACAATTCTTCAACAACATAGAAAGAGCAATTCTCAAATTCATCTGGAAAAGTAAAAATGCAGAATGGTGAAAATATTTCTTAACAATAAAAGAGTAGCTGAGGGGATCATCATTGCCACCTCAAGCTTTAATACACAGCAATAGTTATAAAAACTGCATGGTACTGGTACAGAGACAGATGTGTTGATTAATGTAATAGAATTGAAGATCCAGAAATAAAACCACACACCTACAGACATTTGAACTTTAACAACAAAGCAAAAAGTATACAATGGGCAAAAGAATGCATCTTCAACAAATGGTGCTGGTCTATCTGGCTGTCTGTATGTAGAAAAATGAAAATAGACCTATATCTGTCTCTTTGTACAAAGCTCAAGTCCAAGTGGACCAAGAGATTCAATATGAAACTTGATATTCTGAATCTAATAGAAGAGAAAGTGGGAAAGAGTCTTGAACTCATTGGCATATGGTGAAATTTCCTAAACTGACATTTATTTTATGAGGAAATAAACCTTTTATAAAGAACTCAATTCAAGTGTTCAGTTCTTTGTAGGTCATGAAGCAGGAAAACCTTGAGCCACTTCTTTAAGTGATCTTTATTGGGAGTATCTCAGAAAGGAAACAAAAATGTTATAAACCAACCATAACCTTCCATTTGAATTCTGCAGCAAATAGCTCACAATGTTCTCCACAATTTTCACCAAAGTAGAAGCTCTGTAACTTCTGCTATGCAGAGTGTTTTGAAAGAATTGCAACTTTTATCTCAGAAATAAGGTCTAGTAACCAAAGAATGTCACAAGTATTATAGATAGAAAATGGAGTACTATTCAGCGATTAAAAACAATGAATTCATGAAATTCTTAGACAAATGGATGGAACTGGAGAATATAATACTAAGTGAGGTAACCCAGTCACAAAAGAACACTCATGATATGCACTCACTGATAATCAGATATTAGCCCAGATGCTTGGAATACTTAAGGGACAATTCACATATAAAATGATGCCTAAGAAGAAGGAAGAAGTGGGCCCTCAACCTGTAAAGGCACAGTGCAGCAGTGTAGAGGAATCCCAGGGCAGGGAAGTGGGAAGGGGTGTATTGGTGAACAGGGGGAGGGAAGAGGCCTTATGGGACTTTCAGGGAGGGAAATCTAGGAAAGAGAAAATCATTTGAAATGTAAATAAAGATTATATCGAATAAAAAAAAGAAAGGCTGATGTTCTATGTGCTTTATGTGTATCTAATTTTTCTTTTGGGCTGGTCAATGATTAATAAGAAAAATAGCTTGTTCTAGTTCCATAAATGCAGCTTTGAGGTCCTGAGTTCTATCTGTGAAATATGAAAAATCATTAGTAATACATAGTGGGACATAGTAGTTTGGAGTTGAGGCAGGGAGATTAAAATAAGTAAATGTTCATACAGAAAGATTTGATATAACAAGTGACTGTCAGTTCCCAGCCTTGGCTCTCCATCAGCTTTCTGCTTCCTTAAAGACATTCATAATAATCCAAATTTCAAGGTGAAAAACTTGGTTAGATCACTTGTCTAAGTCCTATCATATATCAGATAATGATGTCTCCTATTGATAACATTCTAAATATTGTGAATTAGAATACTTGAACTGTCACAATGATTTGTTTTTAGAAACCTCCATGAAACATTTTGGGAGCTATATATAAGCATTGCCTTAGTTGTCATTAGTTGTCAGCATTTGATTTGAATGAAGGCAGAATTCAAGTACCTGGAATCTCAATCTCTCTCTCTCTCTCTCTCTCTCTATATATATATATATATATATATATATATATATATATATATATATATATGAAAAATTTTCCAAACATGAAAAATCTTCATCTAGAGAAAGAGAGACCTGTATAAGATGTGTGCTTAGTAACATAGTGTGAAGGTTCTCAAGACTGGGCAAATGAGTACCAAAGTCAAAGCCATGTCTTAGATTTAAGCATGGGATGGATAGAATGATGCTATTTACTGCTTAGGGGGTGAGGGAGATGATGAAGGGTCTGGGTACTCTGCTTCAGGTATTCCATCTCAGTGTCCCTAGAGTTTGAAGCATGTGTGAGCTGCCCATCATGGACTGTAATCTCCCACCAAAACCTTGTCTCATTAGTTACTCTGAGCATAGTCAACACTGGTGCATCAGATCTTGTTCACATAAATTTATTTCACATCAAATATAAAGAATTTTTTTTCTAGGCCAAGCCATCCTTTGCCACACTTGAAAAATCATACCTATATCTGAGACCCTGAAATGTTTTTTTCACCTTGGCCCAATTATGAGCTCACTGTTTGAGTGCATTGGCATATATGTCAGTCTCTGTATTCTCTAAACCCCAGAACTGCTGTCATCCTACCCACACCAGTCAGGTCAGGTCTCGTTTTTTAATCAATGAAATTGTTATACACTATGTGAGTCTTAGTATATCTAAAGCCAAGAGTCCAGATATATAGCATAGAGATAGAATTTACAGAAGCAATGCAAGCAGTTGTGAAATTATTTCTCCAGCCTGAAGATTGGACATGTTTTCTACTGATGACATGATAGAATTTTGACCAGTATAATTGGATTGAATAACTCTTTTTTTGTTTTGTTTTGTTTTTTGAGACGGGGTTTCTCTGTATAGCCCTGGCTGTCCTGGAACTCACCCTGTAGACCAGGCTGTCCTCAAACTCAGAAATCTGCCTGCCTCTGCCTCCCAAGTGCTGGGACTAAAGGTGTGTGCCACCACCGCCCAGTGGATTCAATAACTCTTGAATGAACTTTTAACACTTTAAGACTTTAACCCTAACTGCGTTTTCCTAATTGGTGCCTTATGGATCCTGCTTGAAAACAAGAAAATGTCCGAATTTTTAAAATATCTTGCAACATCCTTAAATAAACAGGTCCATTGCTGAGACAAGATACATGGTGGCCCCGTTTTGATTCTGATGATTCCCTAGCAATGCTGGACAAAACACAAAAGAGGGGTCCATACTTGAGTTTCCCAAACCAGTTAGAAGCTTGCAAAGTACACCAAAAAAAAAAAAAAGACAATGATTGACAGTCCAATGATGCCTCCTCATCCCCATCCTCCTCTTCCTTCTCTCCATCTCCTTTTCCATCTCCTCGTTGGGAAATCTGGCATGAAAGTATCAGACCAGGAAATCTTGCATTGATGGTGTGAGCTTGAATAAGTAAGTTCCCTGTAAGCCAGGAGCTACAATTAGTGTAGCTGCCCTGCCTCTCGCCAGGCAAAACAGGAGATATTCTGGTGGCACAGGTACAAGAGACCTGCTGGAGGTCTGAAAAAGTCACTACCATCCAGGCACAGAAATAGAGATTTGTATTGGCCAAGCCCAACCTAAAACTTATCAATGAACTTATGGAGCAGGAGACAAAAACTGTCCTGTTGAATCAATGATATAGTTTTTCTTTAATGACACAAGGTAAGAACAGAATATTTGAGAGGAATCATATGGATAAACTTGTATTGAAAGTGTAGCAGAAGCCCAGAGGACTGAAAAAACACCAGTGACTCATTTCAGTGAAGAAAAGGTGATTGGGCCAAAATAAGCATACTGTATGAAACACAAAGCTTTTATATTTTTCTTAAACTTTATTTAATTTATATTTATAATTTGGGGACAGTTTGCAAGGAGAGAAGATGTCTATAGAGGGGCCAAGAGAAGAGTGGAATTCAGTACATTTTGATTAAATTCACAAACAATTCTTAAAACATTTAAAATACAACTCACATATCAAATCACTCCCAAGAAGAAGGAAGGAGAGGGCCCTGGTCCTGGAAAGGCATGATGCAGCATTGTAGGGGATTTCTACTACAGAGAAGTGGGAGGGGATTGATTGGGGAATGGTTGGAGGGAAGAGAGCTTATGGGACTTATGGGGAGTGGGGAACTGGGAAAGGGAAATTCATTTGGAATGAAAACAAAGAATATAGAAAATAATAAAAAAGAAAGAAAAATCAGGGACACAGAAACCTTCCCTCTGTGGAATCAACTACAATTGTAACTACTATGTATGTATATGGTGGAGAGATGGGCAAGAAAGGGAAGGTATGGGGCTCTATGACCTTTATGACTACCAAATAATTCTGCTGGATAGAAACAATCAGCACATAAGTCAACTTGATTGCACCCCCATGTATTCAGTTTTGAGATCCTGTGTTCCATTTATGAAATAGACACAGACATTAAAAATGCAGGAAGTCCCAAGTTTAGAAGAGGATATGCTGTAATATTTCAAGAATTAAGACAACTTTCCAGAATGATAAAGTTCAAGTTTACCAAGAAAAAATGAAATTTCTTGTCGAATATATTTTTTTCCTAAAGCATTTAATTTCTTATTCGGGTATACTACGTGAACAAATAACATGTTTCACTTTCAATTATGTATTTAAGATATTCCAAAAGATATTTTTACCAGTCAGCTTTGTGGCATTCCCTCATATGCTAGAGAAGCAGGGTGATAGTTAAGAATATTTTTTGTAAATTGATGGTACAAGAATTTTCTTAATTCATGCATGAAATCCTATTTAATAATTATTAGCAGTTAATTGAATCAAAACAGCATGTTGAACAATGTTATAATTCAGTAATTCCTCTCCAAAGAACCATGATTACACCAAAAGATTAAAGCTTTTCTATGAAATATCCTAGTGAATTAATTAGTTACTCTATTTCCACTTACGCTGTGATGAATTGAAATATATTCTAATAACTTAAAATATAAATTGTAACTATGTATGTTCAAGAAAAAAATATTATTCTTATACCCACAAGGAATTTGGAGTAAATGAGGCAGGTTGCCTACAAGCAATCAAATGTTCATATTAAAAAAATGTTAATGTCTTGTTAAACGGCCTTTTATTTTTGCCATCCTACTACATTCAAAATATCCTAAAATATCTACAGTATAAAATGAAGAACTTGGTCTGATCATGAGTATTTTTTTACCTTAAACCTAAAATGTTATATTTAAATTATAAACAACCAGCTGTAGAAAAGGCAACTATGAAGACTCGACAAAAAGTCACTATTGCTCCATTCAAAGGTATCTTAAACACTCATGATCTGTATTTGAAACAGTACTTATATATTACCTTTGTTGCCAGTATTTGAATTTGAAGCAAGAAATAATTCAAGTATCTGGAATATTTTTACATATATTTTCTCTATTGCACAGGTTACATAATATTCATGCTATGTCATATATCTGAGGTCAGAAATTTTTTCATAAAGAAAAATATTCACCTAGAGAGTCTTAATCAGATATGCTTAGTCATGCATTGTGAAGGTTCACAAGACTGGGAAGATGAGGATCAGTGTCTAGGCTAAGATCAGTAGTTATGCAAGAAGATGTATGGTTGCAAAGACTGATAGAGTGACTGCTTAATAAAGATGAGGAGAAGCCCTTCTGTAAGAATCTGCCTTGGACAATCCCCAGCAATGTTCCCAAGGTTTGAACCATATACAAGTTGGCAATCATGGATATATACCATCATCATAAATGCTATTCCTATCAGTTACGGTGAGCGTAGTCTCTACTGTTGCATCACATCTTGTCCCTACATCTTTATGAAAGAGTAAATATAAAAGGCTTAAAACAGCTAATTCTCTTTCCAAGTCATATAAGAGTTTCTTTCCTCAGCCATATTCAAAGCACATTTAGTCCTATGTGAGTTTGCTTTTTCCTAAAAGGTGTCATCCATGGAAGGAACAAAACCCCACAACGTGTAATATTAGGGCATTTTGCTTGGAACTTAAAAAACAACCATATCTCATCAGTAAATCAGCAGTTACTATGCAAGGCATAGTCCCTAGATGTCCTCATTTTAATTTTGTTTACTTCCCATCATTGAAAGACACACCCCAGGGAAATGGCTGATACCTGAATTGTTTCAAGTCAGTGAGAAGCACTCACAAGCTCTATGTATTTTTTTTTAATCAGTGCTATCTACAAATGCCACTTGATTGTTAAGAGTTCTTTTTTATTCAGTTTTTAATTAGAAACCTAATGTTGGCACAGCTAAATCTTTCTTTTTTTAAGTACTTTTTTTTTTAATTTTTTTTATTTTCTATATTCTATGTTTACATTCCAAAGGCTTTCCCCTTTCCCAATTCCCCCCCACCATATGTCCCATAGTTCCTCTCACCCCCAACTATTCCCCAACCATTCCCCCTCCCCCCACGGTTTCTTTACAAAACTGGATCCAATCTTTACAGGCCCAGGGTCCTCTCCTTTCTTCTTGGGAATCATTTGACTTGCTAATTGTGCCTTGAGTATTTAGGGCCTCTGGACTCATTGATATCCACTTATCAGTGATTGCATTTCATGTGTATTCTTTTGTGATTGGGTTAACTCACTCAGGATGATATTTTCCAGGTCTAACCATTTACCTACAAATTGCATGAATTCATTATTTTTAATTGCTGAGTAGTATTCCATTGTATAAATATACCACATTTTCTGGATCCATTCCTCCTTTGAGGGATATTTGGGCTCCTTCCAATTTCTGGCTATTATAAACAAGGCTGCTATAAACATAGGGGAGCATGTGTCTTTATTGTATGCAGGGGAATCCTCTAGGTAAATGCCCAGGAGTGGTATGCCAGGTCCTCTGGAAGTGACATGCCCAATTTTCTGAGGAACCGCCAAACTGATTTCCAGAGCAGTTTTACCATTTTGCAATCCCACCAACAGTGGAGGAGTGTTCCTCTTTCTCCACATCCTCGCCAGCACTTGTTGTCTCTTGAGTTTTTAATCTTAGCCATTCTGACTGGTGTGAGGTGGAATCTCAGCGTTGTTTTGATTTGCATTTCCCTGATGACTAATGATGTTGAACATCTCTTAAGGTGTTTCTCGGCCATCCGAATTTCTTCTGGTGAAAATTCTTTGTTTAGCTCTGTACCCCATTTTTTGATAGGGTTATTTGGTTCTTTGTGGTCTAACTTCTTGAGTTCTTTATATATATTGGATATTAGCCCTCTGTCGGATGTGGGGTTGGTGAAGATCTTTTCCCACTTTGTTGGTTGCCGTTTTGTCCTTCTGACAGTGTCCTTTGCCTTACAGAAACTTTGTAATTTTATGAGGTCCCATTTGTCAATTCTTGATCTTAGTGTGTAAGCTATTGGTGTTCTGTTCAGGAACTTTTCCCCTGGCCCATGTCCTCCAGGGTCTTCCCAAGTTTCTTTTCTAATAGTTTCAGTGTGTCTGGTTTTATGTGGAGGTCCTTGATCCACTTGAAGTTTATCTTAGTGCAAAGAAACCAAGGACATTTGTCTTTATAAATGATGGAGGGCACATCTATGCATGGTTGAAAATAATTTCCAAATATAGTTCTGTTCCTTGTAAGAAGACATATTGTACATGAATTCAAAACAAATTTTTTATTCCGGCTCCAGAATTCTTGACTGAGGGTTTTTTTTCTTTTTCTTTTTTTTTTTTTTTGTCAATTCATGATTTTTCCAAATTTAATTTTGTTGAGTTTTTTAAAAATTAATACTCTAGTGTATAATTGTACCATAACTTTTATTAATCTCTTCTTGAAAGAGTCTAGGTTGTTTCCATTTTCTGGCCAGTACACATAAAGATACAACAAATATAATAGAGCAATTATCCTTGTTGTATTGTGAAACACCCTTTGAAAATATCTCCTGAGTGATGTATGTGCATCTTGACATAGATTCCTTTTTGTGCCAACTCTCTAAGGAATGGCTATTTTGACTCCTCTTAGATTTATAAGTTTGTATCACCAACAGTAATGGAGGAATGTTTCCCTTGCTCAATGCACATCAGCATCATCTGTCACTTGTTCTGTTGACCATGGGCACTTTGAGAAGTGTAAGATGAAACACAAAGAAGTTTTAATTTGCATTTTCCTAATGGATAAGGATGTTAAAGGTGTCTTTATCTCTCGGTCATTTGAGTTTCTTTGAAAATTATCTATGTAGATATGTATACCAATCATTAATTGTATTATTTGTCTTCTTGTTATACAGCTTCCTGATGTCTTCCTCTACTTTGGACATTATTCCTATATTGAGTACAGAGTTCGTGAAACTCTTTTCCCCTTCTATATCTCGGTTGCCTCTTTCTTTCTTTGACAGTGTCCTTTGCCTTACACAACCTTTCAGTGTTATGAGGTCCCACTGTTAATTGTTGATCTAAATGCATTTCGTATAAACCATCTTTTCAGGTTGTTGTTGTTGCCTATGCCAATGATCTTAAGGGTTTCCTTCACTCTGTATTTAATTAGGTTCAGTGTATGTGGTTTTATGTTGAAATATTTGAACCACATGGGCTTTAGTCTTTTGCAGAGCAATAAATATGCATCTATTTTAACTCTTCTCCTCGCAAAAATCCTCTATACATGCCATCATTTGATGAAGATGCCATGTTTTGCAGTGTAAATTTTGGTTTCTAAATAAAAATCAAGTGTCCATAGACGCATGATTATATGTCTGGGGCTTTCTTGGATTTTACTGATCAACTGGTCTGTTTTTATACCATAACTAAAGAGGTTTTTTAATATAGCTATGTAGAGTATAACTTGAAATCATGGACAGAGAGACCTTAAGCAGCTCCTTATTTTTCTGGATTGTTTAAAATTTCATGGAAATTCTGTGTTTCCACAAGAAGAAGAATATTATCCTTTCAATGTCATTGGCATTGTCAATGTCAATCTCAATGTCATTGGCAAAATTGTGTTTATATTCTCTGCTTATACTCATATCTCAGAGATTTTTTTCTAATTATTTCTGCTAACAGATTGGAGTTTGGGGTATAACTTTAAGATCTTTAACCTCTTGAAGTTATTATAGAGCAGTAGAGCTTATAAGCATTTAAATCTTCTACATGAAGATATCCAATTTCTTTGCAGCATTTGTAAAATATATCTGTTTTCCCTATTAAAGTTCTTAGGAGCTTCTGAAACTAGGGATATCCACAAAAAGACCTACAGAGTCAACAACTCTGGGCCCAATGAGGCTCACAGATACGTAAGTACCATTCAATGAGCATTCATGTACAGAAACTAAGACTCTAAGCATATGTAGCTACTGGGAATTTGGTCTTTATAAGTGTCTCTTAACAATGAGATCATGAGCCTTCACTGATTCTATTGCCAGGCTTTTGATTCATTTCCCCTATCTGGGCTTCACTTTCTGTTCTCAGAAGGAAAGGATGTACCTAGTTCAGCTATTACTTGATGTGCCAGGGTATGTTGGTTTCCATGGGGTGGGGGACGGGCATGGACTTCCCCTTCTCTAAAGGAGGTGAGGGTGGATTCACAGTAGGTGTTTATGGTGAAGAGACTTGGAGGACAGGATGTTTGGTGTCAGTCATCAGTGTGAAAATAAAAATTTAATTTATTAATAAAACATTTTTAAATGAAAACCCAGATTTGAGAGGCTGAGGCCTAGATAAATAAACTAAACCAGCGTCTGCTCTTCCTGAAGATGTGGGTGTATATATATGACAGCTAAAAATCAACGTCATTCCAATTTCCATGGATCCAATATTTTGTTTTGGTCCCTGTAAGTATTGAATGCACATGACACACAGATATATAACTAGGCAAAACACATATTCATAAAATAAGTAAAAATCTCAAAAATTAAATCAATTTTGTACATAGTTGCATGAAATCCATATCTAGATCTTTTGTTCTGTCTCATTGACATGCTTATTGGTTTTTTGTCAGATAGATGATAAATACATAAGTCAATAGATAGATAGATAGATAGATAGATAGATAGATAGATTAGAGAGAGAGAGAGAGAAAGAAAGAGAGAGAGAGTGAGTGAGAGAGAGAGAGAGAGAGAAAGAGAGAGAGAGAGAGAAACTAGAGAAGCAGATAATTCAGTCTTTCCCCAGCAGCTTCCTTATCAGTATCACAGAATTATTTACTTGTGAGTCAGTCTTTCCCTGAAAGAGTCATGTGTCTATGCACAACTGGCTTATAAATGCTGGTCTGTACCTCCTCTGCCAAGAACACTCTGTCTTTCCTCAGCTTTGGTAAGTGAGCACAAGATTCCCCAGGTAGGTGCCTACCTTTGGTCTTTTGTTGTTGTTGTTGTTGTTGTTGTTGTTGTTGTTGTTTATTTTTGCCTGTACCTAATATTCTTTCTCTGGGAAGCCCTTCCAATTGATTTTGTTTGGTTTGTTAATTTATTTATAATTTCTAATATTGAATGCTACAAAGTAGTTTTTTTGACATCTTCTAGAAGGCCAAACAGTATTTTTTTTTAATGTGACTAACAAGCTTCCCTGCCTACATTGTTGATAGTGACTTTTTTTTTATTTGATGTTCTTCACATCCTGTAGACACTTCCCAAAACACAGGTCTAGAAATATTGGATTTTTTTTCTCCCTACAGCTTTTATATTTTCATTCTCCAAACAGAGAAATATGGACCAAGGTTTGTCCTCAATGGAACGCAAATTAATGTTCATCATCGAGGTATTTGAAAATTATTCTGTGCAGAAGGGATATCATGACTATTTGAATAAAAAAGAATTGAGAATGTTGTTGGAAAAGGAAGCAACATTTTTTATTTCGGTAAGGTTCCTTCCTGAAAGTGGTGAATATGGTCTGCAATAGTCAAAGAGACAAGTTAACTCTTACACTTCAAGGTTAAGCAGCATTCAGTCACTTTTCTGCTCACACTTAGATAATGGTCCTTAGGAAAATGCAGTCCTTAGCAATGACTTACTGTGAGACACCTTATTCAAGATAGAGGTAGGTAGTCTTCTACTAATGACAGTGATACACAAAATAAAAACACTGTAATTCCAATGTATTAAATGCCTGGATGACTGACTGTATGTATATTTTTTTGAATGAAGTATAAGATAGTGGGTATGGTAAAAGTGAATGAACTTCTACACTATCAAGTGGGAACATTTGAGATGATGTCATTTCCCTATTAAAGCACAAACTCTAAGGTGACACAGCTGTGGACTTGGAGAAGATATAGGTGGATGTTTTCAGCATAGACATTTTGGATAGAAAATGCCGGAAAAGAAAATCACATTTCAAAAAAGTTAATATTTTCTTTTCTACCTTGCTGAAATAGAGGCATACATGAAGACAGATGACAATCAGTTCCCAGATACTGAGTTTTAATATCTATGAGCAATATGCCAGCCTGCCTAACATTCCCTTCAAATGGATATTTGGTCTTGGGGACAAAATTACTGTTGTGGACAGCTACTAATTTCTTTTCTTTTAATGTTACTTGTTTTATTTCATTTTTTAAATTTTCTTCTGAGTTTTTTGAAATGGATTATATGTTTGGGCAGTATATGTGAGTGTGTGTTTGTGTGAGTGAGTGTGTGTTTGTGTGT
>OZ030007.1:71822896-71875396 GCA_964023405.1 Apodemus agrarius | reverse complement strand
GAAAGATGTGCCGATTCTGAAATAGTCGAAAGAAAACTTTTATTTCTAACTTAGCACACATCTTCAAATGTTAGAACTCAGAGTATACCATCAACTAGGAAATAGCAGTGTGATCACTTCAATGACTAATAGAGAATCAGTTGTCATTTGGAGAAAAACCATTACTCAGAAATAATTCAAATTTTGACTAATTTGGTCATTGTTACCATATTCTGTAGTATAAGCCCTCTATTTTCCATTTGTTTAAAGCTTTAATGGTACAGTGTTTGTGTGCTACAAGAGTTTTTGCTGTAATTTCAAAGTACTCCAGTTTTATATGCAATAGGAAAACATTGTAAAGGTGATAAATATATGCCACTGCCCATTATCAAGTGGAGGTATGGAGACAGAAGATACTTGATGAGCAAGCATATGACAGAGAGACTGAAGACAAATAGAAGCTGGAATAGTTTGTGAAGGATAAAAAGAGTCAGATATACAGACCCAAGTGAGGAGAAACATAATCTGTGTAGTTTTTTGCTACTACTTTAGAACAGGATATATACCACACTTTTTGTATTCATGCCTCCGTTGAGGGACATCTGGGTTCTTTCCAGCTTCTGGTTATTATAAATAAGGCTGCTATGAACATAGTGGAACATATATCCTTATTACATGCTGGGGAATCTTCGGAGTATAAGCCCAGGAGTGGTATGGCAGGGTCCTCCAGAAATGTCATGTCCAGTTTTCTGAGGAACTGCCAGACTGATTTCCAGAGTGGTTGTACCAGCTTGCAATCTCACCAGCAGTGGAGGAGTGTTCCTCTTTCTCCACATTCTCCCAAACACTTGCTGTTTCCTGAGTTTTTAATCTTAGCCATTCTGACTGTTGTGAGGTGAAATCTCAGGGTTGCTTTTATTTTTATTTCCCTAAAAAATGCTGAACATTTCTTAAGGTGCTTAAGGTGCTTCTCAGCCATCCTTAGTTCTTTAGGTGAAAAGTCTTTGTTTAGCTCTGTACCCTATTTTTTGATAGGGTTATTTGGTTTTCTGGTGTCTAACCCAGATGTCCCTCAATGGAGGAATGGATACAAAATATGTGGTATATATACACAATGGAGTACTAGTCAGTCATTAGAAACAATGAATTCAATAAATTCTTAGATAAATGGATGGAGCTGGAGAGCATCATACTAAGTGAGGTAACCTAATTTCAAAAGAATACTCATGGTATGCACTCACTGATAAGTGGATAAGTGATAAGCCTAGAATCTTGGAACACCAAAGACACAATCCACATACCAAATGATGTCCGAGAAGAAGGAAGGAGTGGACCCTGTATCTGGAAGGGCCAATGCATCATTGTAGGAGAATACCAGAACAGGGAAGTGGGAAGGGTGTATGGGGGAACAGGGCATATGGGACCTTTGGGGGTGGGGAATCAGGAAAAGTGAAATGAAATATAAATAAAAAATATATCCAATAAAAAAAGAACAGGATAATGTCTTATGTAACTCATGTTCTCACTAAGTTCCAAGACTGTCACAATGCCTCCATATCCCTAGGGTTCTATGTGATGTCTTTGGCCAATTTTACTCTTAAAGTTTATGTGTATATCACACGTCTTACTCTTGCTTGGTGTCATGATGAATTTAGAGGGCTTCAAAGAGGGGCCAACAATCCTCACAGGCTGAGGCACTAACAAGAGCTGATCCTGTTTTTGCCTGGGCAGTTTGAGAGATCTAGATTCCAAAGGCATGAAAAGGTGAGGGAGAGCTGCCACATCACATAGATAGCTATAGCATTCTACATAGCTAATTTCACCACTCTCAAGGATGGTACAGTGGATCTGGCCCTGAAAATTGCTTGCTACAGCACAAAGGAAAGTGGCACTGCAATCTCACTAACATGAGTTTGGGAAATCTGGCCTGAAAGTATCAGACCAGGAGATCTAGCACTGATGGTGTGAGCTTGAATGAGTAAGTCCCCTGTAAGTCAGGAGCTACAACTAGTGTAGCTGCCCTGCCTCTCGCCCAGGCAAAACAGGAGATATTCTGGTGGCACAGGGACAAGAGAGCTGCTGGAGGTCTGAAAAAGTCACTACCATCCAGTCACAGAAATAGAGATTTGAATTGGCCAAGCTCAACATAAAACTTTTCAATGAACTTATGGAGCAGGAGACAAAAACTGTCCTGCTGAATCAATGATGTAGTTTTCCTTTAATGACACAAGGTAAGAACAGAATATTTGATAGGAATCATATGGATAAACTTATATTGAAAGTGTAGCAGAAGCCCAGAGGACTGGAAAAACACCAGTGACTCATTTCAGTGAAGAAAAGGTGATTGGGCCAAACTAAGCATACTGTATGAAACACAAAGCTTTTATATTTTTTCTTAAACTTTATTTAATTTATATTTATATTTTGGGAACAGGTTGCAAGAACAGAAGATGTTTATAGAGGGGCCAAGAGATGAGTGGAATTCAGTACATTTGATTAAATTCACAAACAATTCTTAAAAAATTTAAAATACAACTCACATATCAAATCACTCCCAAGAAGAAGGAAGGAGAGGGCCCTGGTCCTGGAAAGACATGATGCAGCATTGTAGGGGATTTCCAGGACAGAGAAGTGGGAGGGGATTGATTGAGGAACAGTTGGAAGGAAGAGAGCTTAGGGGACTTATGGGGAGTGGGGAACTGGGAAAGGGAAATTCATTTGGAATGTAAACAAAGAATATAGAAAATAATAAAAAAAGAAAGAAAAATCAGGGACACAGAAACCTTCCCTCTGTGGAATCAACTACAATTGTAACTACTATGTATGTATATGGTGGAGAGATGGGCAAGAAAGAGAAGGTATGGGGCTCTATGACCTTTATGACTACCAAATAATTCTGCTGGATAGCAACAATCAGCACATAAGTCAACTTGATTGCACCCCCATGTATTCAGTTTTGAGATCCTGTGTTCCATCTATGAAATAGACACAGACATTAAAAATGCAGGAAGTCCCAAGTTTAGAAGAGGATATGCCGTGATGTTTCAAGAATTAAGACAACTTTCCAGAATGGTAAAGTTCAAGTTTATCAAGAAAAAATGAAATTTCTTGTGGAATATATTTTTTCCTAAAGCATTTAATTTCTTATTCAGGTATACTCCTTGAACAAATAACATGTTTCACTTTCAATTATGTATGTAAGATATTCCAAAAGATATTTTTACCAGTCAGCTTTGTGGCATTCCCTCATATGCTAGAGAAGTAGGGTGATAGTTAAGAATATTTTTTGTAAATTGTGGGTACAAGAATTTTCTTAATTCTTGCATGAAGTCCTATTTAATAATTATTAGCAATTTATTGAATCAAAACAGCATGTTGAACAATGTTATAATTCAGTAATTCCTCTCCAAAGAACCATGATTACACCAAAAGATTAAAGCTTTTCTATGAAATATCCTAGTGAATTAATTAGTTACTCTATTTCCACTTATGCTGTGATGAATTGAAATATATTCTAATAGTTTAAAATATAAATTGCAACTATGTATGTTCAAGAGGAAAATATTATTCTTATACCCACAAGGAATTTGGAATAAATGAGGCAGGTTGCCTACAAGCAATCAAATGTTCATATTAAAAAAATGTTAATGTCTTGTCAAACGGCCTTTTATTTTTGCCATCCTACTACATTCAAAATATCCTAAAATATCTACAATATAAAATGAAGAACTTGGTCTGATCATGAGTATTTTTTTTACCTTAAACCTAAAATGTTATATTTAAATTATAAACAACCAGCTGTAGAAAAGTTAACTATGAAGACTCGACAAAAAGTCACTATTGCTCCATTCAAAGGTATCTTAAACATATATGATCTGTTTTTGAAACAGTACTTATATATTACCTTTGTTGCCAGTATTTGAATTTGAAGCAAGAAATAATTCAAGTATCTGGAATATTTTTATATGAATTTTCTCTATTGCACAGGTTACATAATATTCATGCTATGTCATATATCTGAGGTCAGAAATTTTTTCATAAAGAAAAATATTCACCTAGAAAGTCTTAATCAGATATGCTTAGTCATGCATTGTGAAGGTTCACAAGACTGGGAAGATGAGGATCAGTGTCTAGGCTAAGACCAGTAGTTATGCAAGAAGATGTATGGTTGCAAAGACTGATAGAGTGACTGCTTAATAAAGATGAGGAGAAGCCCTTCTGTAAGAATCTGCCTTGGACAATCCCCAGCAATGTTCCCAAGGTTTGAACCATATACAATTTGGCAATCATGGATATATACCATCATCATAAATGCTACTCCTATCAGTCACTGTGAGCGTAGTCTCTACTGTTGCATGACATCTTGTCCCTATATCTTTATGAGACAGTAAATATAAAAGGCTTAAAAAAGCTAATTCTCTTTCCAAGTCATATAAGATTTTTTTTCCTCAGCCATATTCAAGAAGAAGTCCCTATATGACAAAACTGATTGGGTGTCCTCACCTTGGAACAATGAGTCAGCCAGGGATTGAAGGCAATTACAGACATGTCAATGTGAATAGTCAATAAATACCAGATCTGACAACCTATTATCCAGATCATAAAGTCAGGACTGTCTTACATGATTATAATATTATACCTCATCTGAGTTTTAGTACTGACAGAGACACCAGCCCCGAAGTATATCACAATGAGAGAAACTACCTAAGGAAATGGAAATATTTGTGAAATTCTCACTCCAAACTAGAGCTGGAACAGGTTTCCTATGGATGCCTTGATATAGAGTTGATTAGTATAATTTGAATCATAAATCCTTCAAAGCACATTTAGTCCTATGATAGTTTGCTTTTTCCTAAAATATGTCATCCATGGAAGGAACAAAACACCACAATGTGTAATATTAGAGCATTTTGCTTGGAACTTAAAAAAAACAACCTTATCTCATCAGTAAATCAGCAGTTACTTTGCAAGGCATAGTCCCTAGATGTCCCCATTTTAATTATGTTTACTTCCCATCATTAAAAGACACACCCCAGGGAAATGGCTGATACCTGAATTGTTTCAAGTCAGTGAGAAGCACTCACAAGTTCTATGTATTTTTTTTTAATCAGAGCTATCTACAAATGCCAATTGATTGTTAAGGGTTCTTTTTTATTCAGTTTTTAATTAGAAACCTAATGTTGGCACAGCTAAATCATTCTTTTTTTTTGATTAACAAAGAAACCAAGGACATTTGCCCTTATAAATGATGGAGGGCACATCTATGCAGGGTTGAAAATAATTTCCAAATATAGTTCTGTTCCTTCTAAGAAGACATATTGTATATGAATTCAAAACAATTTTTTTTTATTCTGGCTCCAGAATTCTTGACTGAGGTTTTTTTTGTTTTTGTCAATTCATGATTTTTCCAAATTTCATTTTGTTGTGTTTTTATTTATAGCAGCCTTGTTTATAATAGCCAGAAATTGGAAGGAGCCCAAATATCCCTCAAAGGAGGAATGGATACAGAAAATGTGGTATATTTATACAATGGAATACTACTCAGCAATTAAAAATAATGAATTCATGCAATTTGTAGGTAAATGGTTAGACCTGGAAAATATCATCCTGAGTGAGCTAACCCAATCACAAAAGAATGCACATGAAATGCAATCACTGATAAGTGGATATTATTGAGCCCAGAAGCACTAAATACTCAAGACACAAATAGCAAGTCAAATGATTCCCAAGAAGAAGAAAGGAGAGGACCCTGGGCATGTAAAGATTGCATCCAGTTTAGTAAAGAAACCGAGGGGGGAGGGGGAATGATTGGGGAATAGTTGGGGGGGGAGAAGAACTATGGGAACTATGGTGGGTGGGAACTGGGAAAGGGGAAAGCCTTTGAAATGTAAACATAGAATATAGAAAATAAAAATAACTAAAAAAAAAAGAAAAAAAAATTAATACTCTAGTGTATAATTGTATCATAACTTTTATTAAACTCTTCTTGAAAGAATCTAGGTTGTTTCCATTTTCTGGCCAGTACACATAAAGATACAACAAATATAATAGAGCAATTATCCTTGTTGTATTGTGAAACACCCTTTGATAATATCTCCTGAGTAATGTATGTGCATCTTGAAATAGATTCATTTTTTTGTGCCAACTCTCTAAGGAATGGCTATTTTGACTCCTCTTATATTTATAAGTTTGTATCACCAACAGTAATGGAGGAATGTTTCCCTTGCTCAATGCACATCAGCATCATCTGTCACTTGTTCTGTTGACCATGGGCCTTTTGAGAAGTGTAAGATGAAACATGAAGAAGTTTTAATTTGCATTTTCCTGATGGATAAGGATGTTAAAGGTGTCTTTATCTCTCGGTCATTTGATTTTCTTTGATTGAAAATTATGTATGTAGATATGTATACCAATCATTAATTGTATTATTTGTCTTCTTGTCATAGAGCTTCTTGACGTCTTCCTCTACATTGGACATTTTTCCTATATCGAGTACAGAGTTCATGAAACTCTTTTCCCCTTCTATATCTAGGTTGCCTCTTTCTTTGTTTGACAGTGTTCTTTGCCTTACACAACCTTTCAGTATTATGAGATCCCACTGTTAATTGTTGATCTAAATGCATTTTGTATAAAGCATCTTTTCAGATTGTTATTTCCTATGCCAATGATCTTAAGGCTTTCCTTCACTCTGTATTTAATCAGGTTCAGTGTATGTGGTTTTATGTTGAAATATTTGAACTACATGGGCTTCAGACTTGTGCAGAGTAACAAATATGCATCTATTTTAACTCTTCTCATCGCAAAATCCTCTATGAATGACGTCATTTGATGAAGATGCCATGTTTTCCAGTGTAAATTTTGGTTTCAAAATAAAAATCAAGTGTCCATAGATGCATGATTATATGTCTGGGGCTTTCTTGGATTCTACTGATCAACTGGTCTGTTTTTATACCAGAACTAAAGAGGTTTTATTAATATAGCTATGTAGAGTATAACTTGAAATCATGGATAGAGAGACCTTAAGCAGTTCCTTATTTTTCTGGATTGTTTAAAATTTCATGGAAATTTTGTGTTTCCACAAGAAGAATATTATCCTTTCAATGTCATTGGCATTGTCAATGTCAATTTCAATGTCATTGGCATTATTTATTGATCAACCAAAGTTGTGTTTATATTCTCTGCTTATACTCATATCTCAGAGATTTTTTTCTAATCATTTCTGCTAACAGTCTGGAGTTTGGGGTATAACTTTAAGATCTTTATCGTCTTGAAGTGATTATTGAGCAGTAGAGCAGATAAGCATTTAATTCTTCTACATGCAGATATCCAATTTCTTTGCAGCATTTGTAAAATATATCTGTTTTCCCTATTAAAGTTCTTAGGAGCTTCTGAAACTAGGGATATCCACAAAAAGACCTACAGAGTCAACAACTCTGGGCCCAATAAGGCTCACAGATACTTACGTACCATTCAATGAGCATTCATGCCCAGAAACTAAGACTCTAAGTATATGTAGCTACTGCAAATTTGGTCTTTATGAGTGTCTCTTAACAATGAGATCATGAGCCTTCACTGATTCTATTGCCAGACTTTTGATTCATTTCCCCTATTTTGGCTTCACTTTCTGTTCTCAGAAGGAAAGGATGTACCTAGTTCAGCTATTACTTGATGTGCCTAGGTATGTTGGTATCCATGGGGTGGGGGATGGGCACGGACTTCCCCTTCTCTAAAGGAGGTGAGGGTAGATTCACAGTAGGTGTTTATGACAAAGAGACTTGGAGGACAGGATGTTTGGTGTCAGTCATCAGTGTGAAAATAAAAGAATTTAATTTATTAATAAAACATTTTTAAATGAAAACCCAGATATAAGAGGCTGAGGCCTAGATAAATAAACTAAACCAGCGTCTGCTCTTCCTGAAGATATGGGTGTATATATATATATATATATATATATATATATATATATATATATGACATCTAAAAATCATCTGTCATTCCAATTTCCATGGATCCAATGTTTTGATTGGGTCCCTGTAAGTATTGAATGCACATGACACACAGATATATAACTAGGCAAAACACATATTCATAAAATAAGTAAAAATCTCAAAAATTAAATCAATAACATAGTTGCCTGAAATCCAGATCTAGAGCTTTTGTTCTGTCTCATTGACATGCTTATTGGTTTTGTGTCAGATAGATGATAAATAAATAAGTCAATAGATAGATAGATAGATAGATAGATAGATAGACAGACAGATAGATTAGATAGATACATAGATAGCTAGAGAGAGAGAGAGAGAGAGAGAGAGAGAGAGAGAGAGAGAAAGAGAAGAGAACTAGAGAAGCAGATAATTCAGTCCTTTCCCAGCAGCTTCCTCATCAGTGTCACAGAATTATTTACTTATGAGTCAGTTTTTCCCTGAGAGAGTCATGTGTCTATGCACAACTGGCTTATAAATGATGGTCTGTACCTCCTCTGCCAAGAACACTCTGTCTTTCCTCAGCTTTGGTAAGTGAGCACAAAATTCCCCAGGTAGGTGCCTACCTTTGGTCTTTTGTTTATTTTTGCCTGTACCTAATATTCTTTCTCTGGGAAGCCCTTCAAATTGATTTTGTCTGGTTTGTTAATTTATTTATAATTTCTAATATTCAATGCTACAAAATAGTTTTTATTGACTTCTTCTAGAAGGCCTAATGGTCCTTTTTTTTTTAATGTGACTAGCAAGCTTCCCCGCTAACTTTGTTAATAGTGACTTTCTTTTTATTTGATGTTTTTCACATCCTGTAGACACTTCCCAAAACACAGGTCTAGAAATATTGGATTTTTTTCTCCCTACAGCTTTTATATTTCCATTCTCCAAACAGTGAAATATGGACCAAGGTTTGTCCACAATGGAACGCAAGTTAATGTTCATCATGGATCTATTTGAAAATTATTCTGTGCAGAAAGAACATCATGACTATTTGAATAAAAAGGAATTGAGAATGTTGTTGGAAAAGGAAGCACCATTTTTTATTTCGGTAAGGTTCCTTCCTGAAAGTGGTGAATAAGGTCTGCAATAGTCAAAGAGACAATTTAACTCTTACACTTCAAGATTAAGCAGCATTCAGTCACTTTTCTGCTCACACTTAGATAATGGTCCTTAGGAAAATGCAGTCCTTAGTAATGACTTACTGTGAGACACCTTATTCAAGATAGAGGTAGGTAGTCTTCTACTAATGACAGTGATGCACAAAATAAAAACACTGTAAATCCAATGTATTAAATGCCTGGATAACTGACTGTATGTATATTTTTTGGATGAAGTATAAGACAGTGGGTATGGTAAAAGTGAATGAACTTCTACTATCAAGTGGGACCATTTAAGCTGAGGCCATTTCCCTATTAAAGGACAAACTCTAAGGTGGTTCATTACTCTGGTTTAGAAGAACATTAAGACACAGCTGTGGACTTGGAAAAGATGTAGGTGGATGTTTTCAGCATAGACATTTTGGATAGAAAAATGCCAGAAAAAAAGCACATTTCAACAAAGTTAATATTCTCTTTTCTACCTTGCTGAAATAGAGGCATACATGAAGACAGATGACAATCAGTTCCCAGATACTGAGATTTAATATCTATGAGCAATATGTGAGCCTGCCTAACATTCCCTTCAAATGGAAATTTGATCTTGTGGACAAAATTACTGTTGTGGACAGCTACTAATTTCTTTTCTTTTAATGTTACTTTTTTATTTCATTTTTTAATTTTCTTCTGAGTTTTTTTGAAATGGATTATATGTTTGGGCAGTATATGTGTGTGTGTGTGTGTGTGTGTGTGTTCCAGAAATATACATGGGGGCAAGTCTAGGAAATAAGATCTATTCATAAGAATTCTAATGTTCCTGAACAAATATATGTACTAAGCCTATGTCCCATGCTAATGTACAAAGTGTTTTTAGTAGCTGAACCATAACCATATTTATAGCACCAGTGGATACGTTGCCATAAATGAAGAACTTAAAATACCAGAATGATGGATATGACAGAAGCACAGGGTGAACAGAAACTTCCATATCATAGTTGTCCTTTGCTTGATTCCTGTATGAATTCTACTCCCCAATTTGAAAACCAAATGATTTAGCACTTGGACTTTAGAAGGGGCTTGGCTAAAGTGCCCCAACCAGAGACTACAAGATCTGCAGTTAGTCAGGGATCCAGACACACTAAAATCAATTACTAAATTTGAGTCCTCTCACAGGACTCTCCTGCACATTTATTGCCATATCCTTTGATTGATTACCATTACCTAGAAAGTTTGACATGTTCAAGAGTCCAAACAGGATTGTTCTTAGTGTTTTCCAGTAAGAGGCTATAGTGAGATGAAATAAACAAATTGCTTTCAGGGGAAGTAAAGAGAGATAACAGAGTCCTACACATGAGGGTTTGATTTATATTCTTGTCTCCTTTCCTTTCCTGAGCTTTCAGATTCTTCATCTGTAAAAAAATCATTTACCAAGGAGACAATGTCATTTGTCCCCTTATGTCATCAAGCACAATGACATTTATGTAGGTAAAATTTTTTCTAAGGATAAATGTGAGGACTTTCTAGATTTAATAACTGTTTTATGTTCTTTTGCAAAGCAGAGACATAGCTTTGAATTTGGAAATCATCAAGGAAAATATGGAAATTATCAGCATGTGCTTAGTTCAGCTCATCATGAGTACTCAGGTCTTCACTTTTATCCATAATTGGGATTCCTTGGTCAGTTTACCTATGCATTTGCTGTCTGGACACTCATTGTGTACCCTGATCCTTTACACTGGACACAATAAATGCTAATATCCATCTCTCTTTCAGAAGACAGAAGATTCTGCAACAAATGTATTGAACCAATCGAAGGAGGAGACCAGCTTTGAAGAGTTATGGGATAGGATAATAAAAATGGGACTTAAATACTCTAAAAATATATAGCACAATGCTGTCTAATATTGCCAGATTCACAATCATTAACTATACCTTAAATGGGGTAGAAATTGCCATGGCTAGAGCCACTAGGCAGGAGATAAAGATATCTTGCATCTAAACAAGCATTGCTCTATAAATGTAATGTCACTGACATTAATATAATAGTTGTGGACCTGGACTTCAGGGGAATAAACTCTTTATCCACACAAATGCTCTTAGTACTGCCGATGTTGATTTATTTGTCCTTCCCATAAAACTGTCTTCCAATTGCTCTGAAGTCTTCTACAGTGGTTTATGGTCTTCATTCTTTTACAAAGGAATGAGCAACCACAAAATATTAGGACTGTTTTTATCCATTTTTTTCATCTCTGTAACAATATCATACTGTTGAAATTATTCCAACTTCCCATGTCCACTTCTTATGTATGGCCCTTGTCGTGGCAGAAATTCAAGGAGAAAAGTATCCCCTTCTTGACATATCTGCCATGTTACAGCAGGGTATGATCTAGTCTGTGCATCACTATTTAAGAACTAATGTCTCACCTACTTGAAATTGTGCAAAAGTAACAGTTTTTCTGCTAGGCATCTACATCAGAAGATGAATGCCAGATGTCTCCTAGTGTGAACAAAGACACGAGTTACTTTAGCACCAAGAAACCACTTTCTGAGTACATGTTTCCTTGATTTTAGTCAGTTTCATGATTCTTTGGTCCTTATATTGTGGCATGTTCATCTGGAAGTTGGGATTTGTAATTTTTCTTCTTCACTCTTCATGGTGGAAGTGCTAAATCTACTTTGATAATATCCACCGAAAACTTCATGAGCTAGTGTGCTGACAGACTCACTGGAGAGGTTGCAGGTGATACATAACCTTATGTGTTTCCTCTCAGATAAGAATAATTTCCACTTGATGAAATGTCTCAAAGCTTCTTTCCTCATCACCTATAGATTACCCCGTGGAATTCAGTTGAGTATTTCTTCAAAACAATATTTCCTAATGAAAGCAATGTCAGCATAATCCAAGCAAGTAAAATAGAAAGACAGACATGCAGGAAACAATCTAAGAGGACACTGTGCAGTTGAAGATACGTTACCTAATCAATTTCCTACTTAAAAGCCACATTTCAGGATGGTGCATTGTACACAAAAAAGGGACAAGGAGGTATTTGTGTTTGTCTTCAAGTGATCATAGTTGGTATTATATATTGGCAAGATTTCATTGATGAACAAAGCAAGAGTTGGTCTCAGCAGAGCTCTGAATTTGAACGAAACTCCCCTTGGTTCATTTTGGAAAACCATGGTAGGAATGTTTTGTGAGAGAAAAAAATGATAACTAACATATCTACTTAAAGCTCTGCCTCTTCCTTTGGTCAGACTACTAAATCTCTAAAGAAAGCTCAATTTCAATCAACTGCAAGGTGCCACAGAATCCAAACAATGTCCCCCAAATAAATGTCCTGTTTCTGTTGCCTATGAAATATCACCCAGAAGAGAAGTGCAAGAGACACTTGAATGTATGAAGACTCTAGAGCATTTTCTTAAGAAATCAAGAAGTGCTGGGAAAACAAATTTATCTCCCTTTTTTCCACTGTGGGTTTTCTTGGTGACTTGGTAGCTGTATTTTTATTGAGTTGTCTCTCCTCTCATTATTTTGTAAGATCTACTTTCATATTTTTCTCTCCTTACTAAATGATCTTACCAAATATTAAAGTTACAAAACAGTCGAGAAAGTTATTGTAGATAAATGTCTTTAAAAGCCGGGCATGGTGGTGCATGCCTGTAATCCCAGCACTTGGGAGGCAGAGGCAGGTGGATTTCTGAGTTCGAGGCCAGCTTGTTCTACAGAGTGAGTTCCAGGACAGCAATGGCTACACAGAGAAACCCTGTCTCGAAAAAAATAAAAGAAAAAAAAAAAGATAATTGTCTTTGTTCCATCCTCTCATACAATTCTACTCCAGACATACTTAAGAACAACAACAACAAAAAACCTATTAGATTCATAAAACACCCCCATTATTGCATCTGAGAATGACCTGTGTGATGCAGCAAACAGGTCCCAAAGCTTTGGAAATACCCCTCTGACTTGGGTTCCACTTAAGGAAAGCTATGGGATGGTTTTGTAAGAGAATTTTCATGCGGGTTTGGGAAAATATCTAATAAGTATGTTCAGTGTCGCAGCCATAAGTACCCAGTGAAAGGGACACACACCTTTGATTTCTCATCTCTTCACATATTTTATATCAAACAACAAAGAAAGTCATAGACAGTACTGGTTTCTATTACATTACCCTAAAGTCGCTAAGAAATTTTTCTTGCTCATTGTTCTATTGTGTTCCATCATGAATCAATTGAGTGCCATACTCTGATCCAAGCTATATTAAATATCCTGAGTTCTCTTCATACCTAATAAGAACTTGAGAAAAACACAATGCCACATACTGAGGGCGGATTCATTCATTTGAACACAATTTTAATACATATTATTAAAACACACTGACAAAATAGAAATATTTTGAGCAGAAAGATGAACTCATTGTATCTTGAAGAACAAAACTGGTTCATCCATTATGATCCACATTCTCAACAATTGTTTGTGATTTTGATGACCAGGTTTCTTGAGTCTTGATCTTGAGTTTAAATCTACAAAACTTTCCTACTTCACAGACATTTTAGAAAAACTGTTCATAGACACTGACTCCATGCTAGCAGTTGTTCTGACCTTATGATAAAAATCACTGAGGCTTACATTTTATATTTTGTGAGTCAGCTCATTGAACACACATTTCCCTGACACTGAGATGTAGGTGTACATGACACAAAGAGATATTACTGAGGACTGAGCTTATTATATATGTCTTCTGAATATGTGACTATGTTGTAAGAAGTTCAAGTTCCTGCCAGTGATCCCAAGGAAGAGGATATATAGAATAATACCACAACAACATAGTCAGAGCTATCAATTCAGATACAATGGCATATCTGCCTCACTGGTTCAAAACAGAGACATGCTATAGAGCTGAGAGTTGATTGGAGCATTCTACCTTACTTGGATATTGGCTCAGAAAGCAGAATAACCAGGGAAGCTGGAATGGAATAAAAGTGTTGTCAGAACATATCCAAATAGAAAGTTTCAACCTGCCCTTGTCATGACTAGGATTGATGTCTTCCCTGTTCTTGACCTTATTTTCCTAGTGCACTTAGCCTTACAATCTCACACCCCCCCCATACACAAATATACAATTCTTCACTTTAGGTAAAGATATACCCTGATAGCCATATATGAAGTTATCCTTCCTCTCTTCTTACTGGGATAAGTCCAGACACCACTTGGAAGGCCTATTCTGCAAATATGCATTCCCAGCACTTCAGTGCTAGTAAATAATATACACTAACCCTCTTCTCCAAGGTTTATACAAACATTTTCATCCCCAATAAATATAGGTTTTTCACTCCATGTTTTCTATGGAGAAAGGTGTTTCTCCTACTCTAATCCCAACTAGGATAATCCCTATACCATTCACTCTGCTAAAGTTCATGTCCTCTAGTCTATTATTTTATGCAATGATGTCTGAATACTCAGATGAGAAAAATGGTGTGTGAATCTTTTTAGGAGACAGTTATGAGAGGTTTCTGTCAGTAAGCATACAGGAGTATCACCATTAGAATCAGGGATTGGCTCTCTCACATTTGATGTGTCTCTAGTTGGGGCAGTTAATGCTTGGGTTTTCCTTCAGTCTGTTCACTTTTTATAATTGCATATCTTATTGGAAAGACAAATTTTGAGATGCCGTTTTTTATTGCTATACTTAAGACCCTACACTCTTCTGGGTGTCCTGCCTAACTTGTAGATGGCATTTCAGTGTCTGTATCCTGCTTTAATATGAATCAATTCATTGCCTCAACTTTTGATTTACATTCTTAATTCCAGTCCCATCTCAACTTGTCTGCTTTTGCTTCCCTCATCTCCTACTGAGGTCCACCTCATCATCAACCTTCTTGAACTGTTTATGTTCTTCTTCTGAGCAAGGCTCATGAATTTTCCCTTGGTACCAGTGCATTATCAATTTTCTTTTGTTCTGTAGGTTTTAGTATGTTTATCCTGAAATCTCTAGCCAGAATCCACTTATAAGTGAATATATACCATAAATGTCTTTCTGGCTCTGAGGTACTTAACTTGGGATGATATTCTCACATTCCACACATTTGTATGCAACTTTCATGACACCTTTGATTTTAAAAGCCATAAAATATTCCACTGTATAGATAGATGTACCACATTTTCTTCATCTGTTTTGCTGCTGAGGGACTAGATTTTTTCCTTGTTATTGGCTATTATAAACAAAGCTACAATGAAAATAGTTCAGCAATTGCCCTCTGTGGTATAATAGGGCATCATTGGGTATATTTGTATGAGTGTTTTCAAAGTGTCTTGAGGTAAAACTATTCCTATTTTTTTTTGACAAGCAGAAAAATTGTTTTCCAATGTGTTTGTACAAGTTAGACACCTACCAGAAATTTACTCAACATTATAGTCAGTATGTACTATCATTTTTATTTTTGATCTTAGCCATTGTTCCTAGTTGCTGGATGTAATCTCAGAATAATTTTCATTTTCATTTGATGGATGGTTAAGGACAGTAATCATTCTCAACAACTCAAGGATTCCTCTATTGAAAATTATCTTTTTAGCTATGTACCCCATTTTTAGATAGGTTATTTAAATTGTTCCTGTCCAATTTCTTATGTTCTTTATACATTTTGGATATTTGTCCTCTGTTAGAATGTTGGGTAAAGTATTTCTGTAGTCAACTCTCATTTTTTTTCCTCTTTGACCATGTCCTTATCCTTCATCTCTGTTTTTGCTAAATTGCTCTAAATTTCTGTCCATTTACTTTGATTTGTTCACTGGAGTGTTATATATTAGCTCTAGTGTGTTTAGGTATATACCTCACATCCCTGTTCTCATTAAGATATTTTAACCTTAGGGCGTGTTGAATTTTTTCAAAGGATTTTCAACTTTAAAGAAATGATCTTGTGATACTTTTCTTTTCTGTTTGTTTATATCTAGGATTACATTTATGAATTTTCACATATTGAACCATCCCTGGGAAGACACCTACTTAATCATGGTGGATTATGTTTTGCTGTACTTCTTAATTCATTTTTCAAGTATTTTATTCAGTATTTTTGTATCAATATTCATAAAAATATTGGTCTGAAGCTCTTTTTCTTAGTTGAATCTAATTGTGCTTTATTCATCAAGTGATTCTGGCCTCATAAAATGAGTATGACTGTGATCCTTCTGTTTCTATGTTTGGAATATTGTGAGGAGTATTGGATTAGCTCTTATTTGAATGTTGTTAGAATGTTGTGCTAAAACTATCTGGCTATGTGCCTTGAGCTTTTTGTTTGTTTGTTTGCTTTGCTTTGTTTTTGAGACTTTTGGTAACTACTTATATTTCAGAGGGGTTATATGGCTGTTCAATAGTTTATCTGATATTGAGTTAACTTTGGTACATGGTATCTTACTAGAAAACCATACAATTTGTTAAGATATTCCAATTTTGTGGAGTACAGTCTTCTGAAGCAAAACAGATTTCTTTGAATTTCTTCGTCATCTATAATTATCTCACCCTGCTCATTCTGATTTTGTCTTTCTCTTTGTCTTTTAATTAGTTTGACTTATCCTTTGTTTTTCTGAAGATACCAGGTCTTAGATTTGTAGATCCTTTGTATTGTTTTAATTGCTTTTATTTGATTGATTTGAGCCCTAATTTTGATTATTTGCTACATTCTATTCCTCTTGTGTTTATTTGTTTCATTTTCTCTCAAACTTTCAGATATATTTTCAGTTGACGGTATGAGAACTTTCTGATTATTTTGTGGAAGTGGAAGCACACAGTGTTATGCACTATACTTTTATTTTTCCCCTTCATTGGCTTTCAGATGATGATGATGATGATGATGATGATGATGATGATAATGATTATCATTTAATCTTACTTTCCATCCCCAACTGAGTCCACTAGTCCCCACATCTCTACTAAACATAACTCTTTTGACATTTCAAAGATGACCCTACCCACATTCCCTAAGCCCACCAGATCACCCACTCCCTGGGGCCTCAAGTCTTTCAAGGGCTTGCTGTATCTTCTCTCACTGAGGCCAGACCAGGCAGTCCTCTTCTATATAACTGCCATGAGCCTCATACCAGCTGATGTTTGGTAGCTCAGTGTCTGAGAGATCTCTAGTGTCCCACCTATTTAAGGCTGCTTGTGGTCTTATGGGATCACCCTCCACCGAAACTTCTTCTATCTTTACTCTAATTCAACCCCATGGAACCATTGTGTTGGAGTAAGTATCTGCACAAGACTTTCAGCTGCATGTTGGGCCTCTTGAAGGGTATCCATGTGGGGCTGCCATTTTTTTCTGGGTTCTTGGATGTGGTTGTTGTTGTTGTTGTTGTTGTTGTTGTTGTTGTTTCGACACAGGGTTTTTCTGTATATCCCTGGCTGTCCTGGAACTCACTCTGTAGATCAGGCTGGCCTCAAACTCAGAAATATGCCTGTCTTTGCCTCCCAGAGAACGGGGGTTACAGGCCTGCACCACCGCCGCCTAGTTGTGGCTCCCATTTTTTTTACTTCCATTATTTTTTCTTTTCTATATTCTATGTTTACATTCCAAAGGCTTTCCCCTTTCCCAGTTCCCACCCACCATAGTTCCATAGTTCCTCTCCCCCCCCAACTATTCCCCAATCATTCCCCCTCCCCCCTCGGTTTCTTTACTAAACTGGATGCAATCTTTACAGGCCCAGGGTCCTCTCCTTTCTTCTTCTTGGGAATCATTTGACTTGCTATTTGTGTCTTGAGTATTTAGGGCTTCTGGGCTCATTAATATCCACTTATCAGTGATTGCATTTCATGTGCATTCTTTTGTGATTGGGTTAATTCACTCAGGATGATATTTTCCAGGTCTAACCATTTACCTACAAATTGCATGAATTCATTATTTTTAATTGCTGAGTAGTATTCCATTGTATAAATATACCACATTTTCTGTATCCATTCCTCCTTTGAGGGATATTTGGGCTCCATCCAATTTCTGGCTATTATAAACAAGGCTGCTATAAACATAGTGGAGCATGTGTCTTTATTGCATGCAGGGGAATCCTCTGGGTATATGCCCAGGAGTGGTATACCAGTCCTCTGGAAGTGACATGCCCAATTTTCTAAGGAACCGCCAAACTGATTTCCAGAGTGGTTTTACCATTTTGCAATCCCACCAACAGTGGAGGAGTGTTCCTCTTTCTCCACATCCTCGCCAGCACTTGTTGTCTCTTGAGTTTTTAATCTTAGCCATTCTGACTGGTGAGAGGTGGAATCTCAGGGTTGTTTTGATTTGCATTTCCCTGATGACTAATGATGTTGAACATCTTTTAAGGTGTTTCTCGGCCATCCGAATTTCTTCTGGTGAAAATTCTTTGTTTAGCTCTGTGCCCTATTTTTTGATAGGGTTATTTGGTTCTTTGCGGTCTAACTTCTTGAGTTCTTTGTATATATTGGATATTAGCCCTCTGTCGGATGTGGGGTTGGTGAAGATCTTTCCCCACTTTGTTGGTTGTTGTTTTGTCCTTCTGACAGTGTCCTTTGCTTTGCAGAAACTTTGCAATTTTATCTTGGCGTAACTCTAACCAAACAAGCGAAAGATCTGTACAACAGGAACTTCAAGTCCTTGAAGAAAGAAATCGAAGAAGACCTCAGAAGATGGAAAAATATTTCTTGCTCCTGGATTGGCAGGATCAATATAGTAAAAATGGCCATCTTACCAAAAGCAATCTACAGATTCAATGCAATCCCCATCAAAATCCCAACTCAATTCTTCATAGATCTAGAAAGAGCAATTCTCAAATTCATTTGGAGCAACAAAAAACCCAGGATAGCTAAAACTATTCTCAACAATAAAAGGACTTCTGGGGGAATCAATATCCCTGACCTCAAGCAGTACTACAGAGCAATTGAGTTAAAAACTGCATGGTATTGATATAGCAACAGGCAAGCAGATCAATGGAACAGCATTGAAGACCCAGAAATTAACCCACAGACTTATGGTCACTTGATCTTTGATAAAGGAGCCACAACCATCCGATAGAATAAAGATAGCCTTTTCAACAAATGGTGCTGGTTCAACTGGAGGTCAACATGCAGAAGAATGCGAATTGACCCACTCTTATCTCTTTGCACTAAGATCAACTCCAAGTGGATCAAAGACCTCCACATAAAACCAGACACACTGAAACTATTAGAAAAGAAACTTGGGAAGACCCTGGAGGACTTGGGCACAGGGGAAAATTTCCTGAACAGAACACCAATAGTGTACGCACTAAGATCAAGAATCGACAAATGGGGCTCCCATTTTTAAGAACATCACAGCATCAGTAACAGTGTCAAGCACTGGAGCTTCACCTGGAGTTGCATTCTTATTTGAGTCTGTCACTGGAATTCCTCTCCCTCAGAGTTTTCTCCATTTTTGTCCCTGCTGATCCCCTTGAAGCGTTCAATTCTGAACCAGAGCCAAAAGTATATAATGGAAAAGTGTAAGCATCTTGAATAAATGGTTCTTGTCTTACTGGAAGAATGTCTATAGAAAAAGAGAATAGGTACATATTTGTCACCTTCTACAAAGCTCAAATTGAAATGGATCAAGGACCTCAACCTAAAACGAGACACACTAAATCTAATAGAAGAAAAGTGGAAAAGAGTATTAAATTCATTGGTGTGAGGGGAAATTTCCTAAACAGAACTCAGATAGTTCAGGCTCTGAGATCAAGAATTGGTAAATGGGGGCTCATGAAACAGAAAAGCTTCTGTAAGGCAAAGGACATAGTCAATAGGACAAATTGGAAAACTATAGATTGGGAAAAATTCTTCACTAACCTGATATCAGAGAGAGGGCTAATATACAAAATATATGAAAAACTCAAGAAGCTAATCTCCAAAAATACAAACAAACCCAATAAAAATAGGGGATATAGAACTAAACAGAATTCACAAAAGAGGACTCTCAAATGGCTGAGAAGCCCTTAAATATGTTCAAAGTGTGTGTGTGTGTGTGTGTGTGTGTGTGTGTGTGTGTGAGAGAGAGAGAGAGAGAGAGAGAGAGAGAGAGAGAGAGAGAGAGAGAGAGAATACCCAGATACAATGAACAGAATTCAAGAAAGTTAACAGTTGGAAGGCCCTAAGTAAGGATGAACTTCCTTTAAACATTGCTTTAATTATGTAGCATGAATTTGAGAATAGTGTGACCTCATTTTCATTAAAATATAGAAAGAGTTTCATATTTCTTCTTTATTTTTTCCCAGACCCAAACATGAGAGTTGTTCAGTTTCCATTCCTTTTTAGGTGTTCTTGTGTTTGTGTTTTTCTGTTATGATAAGATAGAAGAAGTTATTTAAGTATGCTTGTATCTGTTGATGCAAGCTTTCTACTTTGTGGAAAAATTGTATGGCAAATTTTGGAGAATGATTTATGAACTGCTCAGAAGAATGTGTATTCTTTGTGTTTGGGTGAAATACTCTGCAGCTCTCTGTAAAATCCATGTTATTTTTAGCCTATGTTAGTTTCATTGGTTTCTATGTTTAGTTTCTGTCCCAAGTCTAGTTGGTGAGATTAAGATGTTGAAGTTTCACAGTATTTAAGTTTGATGTTTAATGTTTGATTAAAATTTTGATGAATTGCTTTTGCAATTTTAGGTGTTCTGGTATTTGGAGCACAAATATTCAGAAATGAGTTTTCATCTTGGTAGCTTTCCCCTTCATGAGTATGGCAGTGCCATTCCATGTATCTTTTATCAAGTTTGGCTGGATGTTCATTTTATTAGATATCCAAATGGCTACTCAGTTTTCTTCTTCAATCTATTTGTTTGAAAAACTTTTTTCCAGCCCTTTATTCTGAGGAGGTATGTTTCTTGTATGGAATAGGATAAAAGATCATATTTTTGCATCCATTTGCTTAGCCTCTGTTTTTTATTCAGGTATTCAATTCACAATGTTGAAAAATATTATGGACAAATAACTAATAATTCCTATAATTTTTATATTGGTGGTGGTGGTGGTGGTATGTGTATGTATATGTGTGCATGCCTGTGTATGCACACCTGTATGTGCATGTGCAAGTACATGTGCATGTGCTTCTGTGTGTGCATGTATTGGGGGAGAGAATGAATGTGTGTTTTTTTGTATATATATATATATATATATATATATATATATATATATATATATATTTAAATTTTGGTTTGTACTGAAATATATTGTTTTCAACATTTTGAGCATTGAGAGTTTAGCTTATTTAGGGGTCTGGAATAGCACCAGTGGATTTTTACAAGTTGTAAGTTATTGGTGGAGGCCCTTGTTGCTTTTAGGGATTCTGTTAAGAAGTTGGATTTATTCTGATAGGCCTTCCTTTGTTTGTTACCTTAATTTTCCCCTTGCAGTTTTAATATCTTTCTTTGTTTTGATTATTAGTTTGTGGATGGATTTTATTTTCTGGTCCATTATGATTGCTTCTGGTAAACTTCTTGTATATTTCTACATATATCTTTTTTCCTATATTTTCCATCTCCAGAATTTCCTCAGTTTCAGTTTTCTTTATTGCCTCTATTTACATTTGATATCCTCAAGATTTTGTTTATTTCCTTCAGCTGTGAAATTTTATTTTCCTGTATTATTTAAGAATTTTTTCACCTCTTAAAGGCTTCTAATTGTATAATTGTGTTTTGTTGTATTTCTTTAAGGTATTTATTCATTTCCAATTTAAATTTTAATGTGTGCTCTCAAGATATATTTTCTTGGATTTTGTTGATTATGTTGTTTCATGCATGTTAAGCCATCTATTTCTCCCTATGCAGTTTTGACATACACAGTAAAACACAAGGAACTTTGAAAATCTTCCACTAATTGCATATGACCCTGGATAAAAGAATGGAAGGTATTTGTGTGAGGGAGCCAGTTAGAGAAGTAGCCAAACAATGGAAGTCCAGGAAGACGTCAGACAGCACAGATCAGCTTCTTTTGCACCAAAAATCTTGGGATGCAGATGAAATGGATAATAGAAGGCTAAATTTGTACAAAAAGATAATTTAAATTTATGGTTTCAGATCAGCAGTTCTGAAGAAGGTAGGCAATTATATATCTATACAAAGGTAGTCTAAGGGACAGAGAGCTACTCAAGGCATCAAGGATTATCCCCAAGGCTCTACAGAAAGGCACCATGTGTACTAGATGGAAATCTAAATTGTATGGTTCCAGAGCAGTATTTTTGATGGAAGTGGGAAGAATTGTGGTGAAAAAAATGTAGGTTCAAAGTACAGAGAGCTGCTCAATTAGCTTTGCATCAAAGAATTTACCTTGATAATCTACAAATGATGTCTCCTAAAATGTGTTTATATGACCTAAGAAATGATCTAGTCTTTTTAGATCACACATCAGAGCCCAGAATGATGAAAACAGTCCTTGCTTTCCAAATGCTGAACTGAAGGCATTTTCCTCTTTACAAATTGAACATGGATTTTCCAATCCTAGTATGCTAGTATCTGAATTATTTCAAATTTTAATTTTAGCCAAAAAATCCAGAACGAGTTCTTTTGAAATGGTAAAGACAAAATATTTAATGCATATCATAGCATACGCATCTCAAACTTGGGAACCATGTACAGCATCAGGACGAATTTAGCAATGGAATCAAATCCTATGAGTTATTATTGAAAGAATGGTCTTTTTGTTGAAATGTTATTCTGACACAGTTAAAAAATATATTGAAGACAATACAATATATAAGTGTAGTTACCATGCCCTGTAATGTAATCCTTCTATATATTATTTTTGGTTTCATAAATAGAGCATGAATAATGAATAGTTTGCATTTTTCAATGATTGACTGGTCTTATGTTACATTACCTTCCACATTTCTTTGAAACTTGACAGGATTGTACAAAATGTTGTAAATAAGCCATTGCTCATCACTGTGTTCTACAGGAAGGCAGAATACACCATGATCTTCAACTGTGGTAGAAAGTTTGCAGAGAAAGAGAAATGGGGATATTTGGAGCACTATTAAAAGAGACACCTGCGGGTTGAAGGGTGGCTAAAAAATGTCATATATGTGTATGTATAACTTCTCAAATACATGGTGGTGTCTTATACTGACACCAAGAGCCATGTCAGTGTCAATGACCTTGTATTAGCAGGGGTCTATGTCAATGTCCATGGTAAATGTACCACCAAAGGATATGAAATTATGACTAATTTGGCTTTTGCCTGGAATCATGTTGATGTCACAGATATAGCACAGAGGTGTAACCACTCAGCACATGCTAATATAAAATGAAGATCTGTCCCTCCCTATAGCCTAGACATTTTGGGAGAGATGGTCTAACAGGGCATGAGAAAGGGAGATCTGAAAAGATGTAGCTAGCTAAAGCATTTTGGAGAGCCAGCCCCACCCCTCACCACAATGATTAAGAAGATTTGGACCTGCACATTGCTGGCTGCACCTTTAATGAATGAGGCTCTATACCATGCCTGGCTTTGTTTTTGGAGAGCTGGTCTGTAGTCATGGATCATGAAAATTTGCCACTGTGATATAAATAAAAAATGCCAATTCTGTCCAAACCAGTAGATGCAGGGAGAGAATATGCCTCTAATGTTCATCTGGAAAAGGAAGGGAGACCCTGGCATGACAGGCTCAAGAAATCTACTGGATGGGTGATTCTCTCACTAAGCAAACTGGCCAAAATCTATCAATCAGAGTTAACCCACCCAAACATCTACTTTTTATATAAACTTCTGATGTATGTACAAAGAACTATACTGCCAAACCAAAACTGAAGTATTTTATGATAAAGGGAAACTACAGAACATTGTAGAAAAGTACTGGTGAGAAACATGGTTTAATGGTGTAGCTGATGCCAGAGCCCGGGAACCACACTAATAACTGACTGCAATGAACATTTGCAAGTAAAGATGTTTGGTGCAAAACATGAACATTATGTGACACATCACAGGTCTTTCTTATATTATTAAAAATATGAATTCATATCTTTATGTAGGGGAGAGATTTGAAGGGTAGAGGGTATATAAATTGGCAAGGATATCAGTGGTATTTGGTGCATGAACTCATAGTCACATAGAATAAATTAAATGTATTTAAAATGCTGATGCTTATGAGACTGGTATGCAGGGCTATCACAGTATTGAATTTCTTAAATACGTATAAAAGCAAGGTAATCCTGAGTTTGATATAAAATGAATACCATTCTCTCCAAATTGGGCTATTGTCCACGTCATATTTAGGAGAGGTATGTACAAAGACATAGGCATATTTTTGCTTGCAAAATTCAATATTGTACTAGTTTCAATTTATGAGAGATCAATTTGTTGTTCCCATCAGAGAGGAACCCATGAAAGGAATGGTCTAGAATCCCATTCAGATATTTTGGACTTCATAGAGCTAGGGTCGTTGCCTGATTATCAGGTATGTTAAAATCTGCTTGCAGAAATTAAGCAGGATTGTGATTTAGAGTATGCCAACCAGTGGTTTTTAAAACATGTATAAGGAAAAAAGATGGCTGACTAGAATATCTACTTGTGAATGATTTGTGCAAATTTCTAATTAGTTTATTCTCCACTGGGTTTATTCTCCATTTTATTTTCTGCATACTCTTTTACTAGCTGAGTTCTTCACTGTATCCCATAATTCTTTACCTTCAAAACTGAGGCAGCATCTAACCAACAAGTTTAGTATATCAACCATTCTCAATGGAGGAAGTGAAGATTGAAAAAATGCAAATAGACAACACTATAACATTACTGCAGTCTGTAATGAGGATGAAGCTCATGTTTTTTTTTTTTTCTCCAACCTGCTTTTATACCACTTTTATACTAATTACATGCAAAGAATAAGGTCAGTCCTAGCTAAAGGACCAAACAAGGCAATAAACAAAGTCTCATGATCATTGTTTATTGGGGCTCATCAGGATGGAGAAGACAAAAGGAATGGCCAACATTCCTTGGGTGAGTTTTCCTTGAGCATCGTGTTATCCCAAATGTAAATGATCTTGCCTGAGCCTACTTCCAGAGACCTACCACAATCTCAAATTCCTATTAAAATCCTACAAAGCAGCCCCCAAAGTTCTTCACATCTCCCCATTTTTATTTCAAGACTGCACCTGTCTTAGGTTTTACTGGCAGGAATGCTTTTCTTATGAGTCATGGAATATACATTCCCAAGGCAATGCATCTCTGTCTTAGGTTGCTAAGACTCTGTGAAGAATCTTTTACATCATTGACTGCTAGTCTCTAAAATTAAGGATTCTGTCTGGGGGTCTATTTTTACTTTCAATCCATGTGTTTTGTCAGCCAACATATTTATACTGTTAAAGGAAACTTTTTTCTTTTTTTTTCTTTTTTTTTAAATTTTCTATATTCTTTGTTTAAATTCTGAAGGCTCCCCCTCCCCCGCCTATTCCCCAATAACCACCCCACCATTTCTCTGTTCTGTTTTGGTACTCTCCTACAAAACAGGATACAGTCCTTTCAGGACCAGGGTCATCTAATTCCTTCTTCTTGTCAATCTTTTCACTTGCTAATTGTGCCTTGAGTACTCAGAGCTTCTGGGCTCATTAATATCCACTTATCAGTGATTGCATTTCATGTGTATTCTTTTGTGATTGGGTTAACTCACTTAGGATGCTATTTTCCAGATCCAACCATTTGCCTACAAATTGCATGAAGTCATTATTTTTAATTGCTGAGTAGTACTCCATTTTATAAATATACCACATTTTCTGTATCCATTCCTCCTTTGAGGGATATCTGGGCTCCTTCCAACTTCTGGATATTATAAACAAGGCTGTTATGAACATGTGTCATTATTGTATGCAGGAGAATCCTCTGGGTATATGGCCAGGAGTGGTATGCCAGTGTCCTCTGGAAGTGACATGCCCAATTTTCTGAGGAACCTCCAAACTGATTTCCAGAGCTGTTTTACCATTGAGGCAGCAGAAGGGGAACAGCATTGGTGTAGGGTAAGACTTGGCCCTGCAAGATTCAGGAAGTAAGAGTTGTCTTATGAGATATTTAGGGTTGCTATATAAAACAAAGTTTACTAATCTAATTCACTATGCTACTGTAGCTGACTTTCCTTTCTATGATCCTCTGAGACCAGAAACTGCAGTTTTTGGTACTTAACACATCTTCCTCAAACAGCAAAGGGTTAAGTAAATAGCCTTTACACTATCTCAGCAGGAGATTTTCAGCTATAACTTTCAGCCTGCTGATCTATAGTCAAAGAAAGAAAAGGGACACTTAAAAAATGATAATAGCATCAGTTACTAAGTTGTAAAATGTTACTATGAAAGATATCTAAGAGGAAAAGTGGAAAGACCCTAGAAATTTTCTAACTGGGGAAATGGAAAAAATTCTAGAAAACAAAAAAAATCTAAGAGAAAAATTCTTCTAGCTGGGGAGAAAAGGAAAAAAATAGTTTCTATCTCATCTACCTTTCTTCTCTTTGTCCTCAGCAGTTTTGCATCTTTCAGAATGCATGATTACAAGTTACAAATTTCATCACCAAATCAAACAAACAATATAATCATAAATTGAATTAGAAGTTTACAACAGAGAATGTTTACATGCATATCCATTAGGAGGAATTATCTGACTAAACATCCATTACCTTTTTCAGCTCCAAAGGTTCAATGAAGGATTAAAACCATAATAAGTCAAGTTTTGTATGGATAAACCCAGTCAATATAGTATCTTTTGTCCTAGCAGCTATAATAAATTGTTATTTCCCTTTTTAAGACCTGTGGTCAATTGTTTTCCAACCTCTTGGAATATGTCTTGAGTAGAAGAAAGTCTGGTTGCTATCTAAGAGTAATTAACTGGTGACAGTTGGGAGTCTGGTAGAGTTTCCTTGCAGTTTTATATAACAGAAAAGGATCTAAGAGTAGTTTCACTATAAAAAGCTTATGATCATGAAATAATTTAAGGAATTCTTATAGGATCATTATTAAGACTTAAGTCATCTATTTGTCTATATAGCATTAAGCAAGATTTTATGTCTTCACGGAAAGCAGAGCTCTATTCCAAAGGGGTGTGTTCTTACTTAGTGATTGTTATATAGTTTAATAATAACATGAAAAACATAAAAATAGCAAGATTTTTTTCCAAAATGGATCCCTCATAGCCATGCTTAACAAGCATGGACCTGAAGTAGATTATAAAATAATCTGAAGAAGGTCATCTCAGGATGATCACCTGGTAGTTATTAGTTTGTCCCATTATGGCTACTGACAGTCACCTATGTTTGAGAAAAAGCCTGTTTGTCAAAGGTAAGTGAATGAGATACTAAACTTATAGAAATGATAAAAAAAAATTCAAGGACTCTTAGAAATTGTAAAGAAAGCAACTAGCCAGTCAAGGTCAACAGCAAGCTCCTACAGGAGGAATATTTGACAGAATGTTGGTTGAAGAAAAAAATAAAACAAAAACAAAAGGAAAATCAAAAACAAAAACACAAAACAAAACAAAAAAAAGAGCAGGCAACCTCCAGCCAGTGGTATCTGGAGCTCACTTACAAAGGAGGAGCGACATAGAATTCTTGTAAAATGTGATACAGGACAGAATTTATAGGCATATCCTAGTGAAAGTCTGAATCACTAGTGAATAATTTACTGACTTCGTGAAGGATAAAGTTAGAGCAGAACCTCTATCTCTCTCTCTCTCTCTCTCTCTCTCTCTCTCTCTCTCTCCCTCCCTCTCCCTTAATGAGTTCTTCCCTTCCAATTATGGTCGGTCACTGAATCCTGCCTAGTTTTTGTTATCTGTCTCTTTCTCTTCCCCCTCTTTAGAATTCCCACCCTGATGCTGAAGTGGATTAAAATAATGGCATGATGTCATTTGGATTTCACCCTGGTTCTTAACTGCCTTTGGCACATCAGCCAGCCTGACATATTCCATTTGCTTATCTAGTCATCAGAGTATAGAAGAGAATTCAACTGAGCATACTGGATCTGCCCAAACACAATCCATTCTGTCCTTCCTGCTTGTGGAATAATAGTTACCCCATGTTTTCATGGCACAAATAACTATTTCTACAATGATAAATTGATTGAATATATGTCACAATATGAATATATTGATTGAATATAAAAAATTTAAGAGGTGATAAATGTTTTTATTAGAGATAAAACATATTATTTCATCAAGGCATTTTCATCATCAAGGCAGAGCATGACATCATCCAGAAAGGCATGTTGCAGGAGGAGCTGAGAGCTCTACATCTTCACCTGCAGGCCTCCAAGGGAATACTGCCTTCTAGACAGCTAGAATGAGGGTCTTAAGCCCAGGCCTTCATTAACACACCTACAATAAGGCCACACCTTGTAAAACTGTCACTTCCTGGAACAAGCCTATAGAAGCCATTTTAGATTTTAGCATCATTGGACAAACGTAATAACTGATAGAGGAAATGTTTGGAATAATTCTTTGTGATATAAGGATATATAATGGGAACATGAGGAGAAGTTTGGTAACTCAGTAAATAAGGTCAACTATTGACAAGTAGAAACTCATCATTTTAAAAAAATCTGTAACTCAATGTATGACTTTAACTGGATGAAGACACTGCATTTGGAATGGAAGAAAAATTTTGCTAAATAAGTTAGCAGTATTTGTAATAGAAATGACACAAGTATCCTTAGTTACTGGACCACTTTGTTTTGGTACTGAATAAATAAAAATGTCTATTGTTTTTATTTATTTTAGCACACTGGTTGCAGCAGCAGGGAACTGGTTGACAGCTCCCAAGATTTAAAGTAGCATGGTTTCTGTTTGGTAAGTCTTTGGCAGCTTCATTGTGCACTTTCTCACCCACCGTGAAGAACTTTGCGTGTTGTGTGTGTATGTGTGTGCATACATGAGTGTGTGTGTCTGTGTGCAGGTGTGTGGATGTGTGTGTGTGTGTGTGTGCATGTGTATCTCTGTGTATGACTGTGTCTCTGTGTGTGCATGCATGTGCATGCATGCCCATGTGTGCATCTGTGTGTGTTCACGTATCTTTGTCAATTTTTAAGTGGAGCACTTCACACAATCAAGCAAGCTGGCAGCAAGCAGGGCTGCCATTCAGTGCTAGCTGCCTTCTAGCAGGAGCAAAGGATGGCTTTTTAAATTAAAAAATTATATCAATTCTCATATTTAAAATGATTTTGTAATTTGCGTCATTTTATCGAAAATGAATGACCTGTATAGTAAAACAAGAAGCACCACTTTTACATGAGGACTCTGAGGGGAAATCCTCTCCTAGGGTGACTATTTGGATACCCTTTGTAATGGTGGGTGTTAGTCCTCTTGCATCAGAGGGAGGTGGTTTACTGTTGTTGTCTTCAAAATCATTTACTTTTAATGATTTGATGTGTCTTTATGTAAATAATATATCAAGAAAAATCTGTGAATTATGCATGACTAAATATAACCTAAATATAACCTAAATGTAAGCTCGATTTTTAGATCAGCTAAGTTCAGAGATTCTTCTCATATTTCCTTTCTGTTGCGCCTTAATATTCAACTATTTAGGAAAGCTGGCAAAATTCACAGCCGAAAATTTGACCACACATTCTGAGTTACCTATATGTAGTATTCAGCCATCTCAAACAATGTGTGCAGAAATGCATTGTCTGTGCTATGTAGACTCTGAGGACTGTTGGACACCTTTTTCTGGTTATAGTTAAAATTTCATTGGTTGGATTAGAACTGGGACATGTTTTCCCCCAAGAATGGATTCGTGCCACTGAACTTGCTGAGAATGTGACACACATCTCATGAGAGGATAACACCTGTTCCTACACACACCCAGGGATTGCCAAGACTGTGTTTTCTTAGGAGTGGGCACTTGCCTGGACAAACTGCTGTTCCTCAGTATGGTGGAAGCATGGGCTGCTCTCCAGGTGAAGAGACAATACCCAGCAGCTGATCTGTGGTCCATTTATGAGATTACAACAACAACAACCTGCTCTGGACCAGGCCAGGTCCCTTATAATCACTTAAAAGATGTGTGTACTGGATGTGACAACCCATTATCTAAGAGGAACAATACTTCCTCTAAGCAATTTTAATGTGACTAACATTTTATAATAACACAATACCATTTCCCATTAACTTTGTTCATGATGAACACTCCATTTCTTTTGTACAGCAAAAACAAGTCAAGAGATTAATTACAAATTTTAACTATATTCTTCATGTTCTGTCCTCCTCTAATCAAATGTTACTTGTATGACCATTAAAGGCAGCCTAGTTTCTGGGTTGAGTAGGTTTAAAACCCAGGTGACCTAGCAGGTGATCCTACAAGGATGCTCCTTGACATTGGCTGCTGACACAAGCCCTCAGCTCTCCATAATTCTGTGGCCCTTTTATGTCCAACTAGGCCATCCTCTGCTGCATATGCAGCAGGAGCCATGGGACCCTCTACGTGTATTCTTTGGTTGGTAGTTTAGTCCCTGGGAGGTCTGGGGTTACTGGTTGGTTCAAATATAAATAAAGATATTATCTAATAAAAATAATAGTAAAACAAAACAAAACCAAAAGAAAACCAAACAAACAAACAAAAAAGAAATGACACAATACCACAATCAATAACAAAAGAAACAACAAAATGGGAGAATAGATTAAGAACTATAATAGAGTATTCCCAAGGAAAAATATGAAAATATAAAATATATACTTAAAGAGTTTGTAACATCCATAACTTTAAAAATATGAAAATTGAAACTATTTGACATCTCATCCACAATCTAGACAAATGGGTTACCATTCAGTAGACAAAAGACTATAAAAACGGGAAATGTAGGGAAATATGGCTACTTATCAACTACTAAAAAGAATGAGGACTAGAATAGCAAATATGAACAGTGTTATGGAAGCAAACATAAACACCATATGACACAAATATGCCATTCCTGGGCAAATTCTTTAAAGATTCATAGTCTACTCGAATGATAGATGCACATCAGTGTTAATTACTACTTAGTTCATAATGACAAGATAATGAAATCAGTTTAGGTTTTCATCACTAATGAATGAATAATAAAATGTGCAACATTCATAAAGTAGAATGTAATTTTGCCGTAAAGAATATAGAAATATTTAAATTTTCATGAAATTATTAACTAAATTAGAAAATCTGATATTCAGAATGAACCCATACTTAGGAATTCAATCATCATGTCCCCTCTTAAATAGTAAGTTTTGAGAAGTAGTATTAATTTTAAGCTTGCCTGGATTTGAAATCGCCTAGAAAGTACATTTGGAGACATTATTGTAGGTGATTATCTTGATTATTGCTTGTCTCCCTGGAACATAATGCCTTGCCTAGGTTAATTCAATTCAGAAATTCCAGGTTAAGATGGAGTAAACAGGTCCCTTGATTGGATTCTGGACTCCACAGAGGGAAAAGGCTACCTAAGCAACAGGAGTCATCCTTTTCATTGATTGCAGACTACATATCCTCAGGATCCCGCCACAAACACTTTTGCACCATAACAGATATTATATGGAAACATGACCCAAAATCAAGCTTTTTACCTGTTATTTTACCCCATTTTGTGACAATTTATCAAATCAATAAAAACTCTAACTAAAGCATAGAACATCAGATTGTGCCTATGTGTATTTACATGACTATATTTTTTTGTTTGTATGTATGTGTATGTGTGTGTACTGGCTAGTTTTGTGTGTCAACTTGACACAGGCTTGAATTAGCACAGAGAAAGGGGTTTCAGTTGGGGAAGTGCTTCCATTAGATCCATCTGTGGGGCATTTTCTCAATTAGTGATTGAGGGGGGACTTTGTGGGTGTGGCTATCACTGGGCTTGGATTTTTGGGTTCTATAAGAGAGCAGGCTTAGCAAGCCAGGGAAAGTAAGCCAGTAAGGAACATCCTGCCATGGCCTCTGCATCAGCTCCTGCTTCCTGACCTGCTTGAATTCCAGTCCTGACTTCATTTAATGATGAACAGCATTGAGGAAGTGTAAGCTCAATAAACCCTTTCCTCCCCAACTTGCTTCTTGGTCATAATGTTTGTGCAGGAATAGAAACCCTGAAGTGTGTGTCTTTTTGTGTGTGTCTGTGTGTGTGAGTGTCCTTTAAAACAAGAGTGATTATTTGTTGACAAGACAAAAGTAGAAAAGGCCCCATAAGATGTGAACACCTGTGATTTTTGGAGATAACTCTGGAGGGTACTAATATGTAACAAAGTAGAGTATAAGTAGGAATGCTGGAGGTAGAATGTCTTAAGTGTGGGAAGAATGAAAACAAAGATTGGGAGCCTGTTTCCCAGATGTATCTAGGAAAGATAAAAACTAGCATGCAATCTTCCTGAGATGGTTAATCAGTGAACAGTACTGTTATGACTGATTTGCTCCCTTGGGCAGGACCAATGACATTACATTTGAGAAAAGATTCCTGCTCTTAATATGCTTTTCATATTATTATTATTAAATACATAATAATTACTAGCTATTAGTCCATACTTTTGAGCAGATTTCTGCAGAAAAATGATTTACTGTTTTGTAGAGATGCTACATAAATAGATTATTTCATAATTCGTAATGATAATCCTATAATAATTCTTAAAATTATATTTAGCCATTATTAAAATCTTTCTTAATTTGAGTACTATTAATTCCTACCTGATGTCAAAGTGCTATGAGAACACTGCCAGTCACCAGTTTATTGCTTCTGAGATTGAAAGCAGGCATTTTTAAGTTAGAAAACATTACTAGAGGTTGTAAAACCTTTAACCACATTTCACAAAAAGGGAATGAAAGATTTAATGTCGGTTCAAGGACAGGATAAAATATTGAGTGTGTCTTTAACTCTCTATAAAGCTAGCAGAGCTTGTGGCAGATAATTAATGTTTAACCATGTAGTTAGTCTTACTGGATATACATATAATGATCTTTGTTGTAAATTTGTTATTCAATTTTTGGATTGAAATAATGTGTACACTTGTGTTGTTAAATATTTATCATGTATTCAAGTACTCTGAAAGATGTATAAGTGCTGAGATGAGAGAAGTAAGAGAGCTTTCATAAAGAGCCAGAAAAACAAACATTTTAGAGAGAACATTTTTGAAGGAGAACTTTTGTAGAAACTTTTGGAGTAGAAGTACTTAAAAGTAAAATCTATAATCACTTTTCAAAGAGAACTTTTTTCTTCCTGGAACATTAATTAGCAGGGTGGGAGTTACAGCATTTCACTCACTGATAGAACAAAGGCTAATTTACATAATCCCCAGCTATTTCATAATGAGGAACTAAACATACCAAGTCTTGACTTCTCCCTCACTCTTGCTCCTCATATATCTTCAAGAGAAACACTAAAGACCTGCCAGATCAGGCTTCCAGCAAGAAGGTGTAAGAGGGAGAACTCAAAATTAAGCATATATTCTGGCTAGTAGTTGTCAACTGTATTCCATGTGTCAAATAATGTACATTAATAGATAAAGGGGTTTAATTAACCTTATAGTTGCGGAATACAGTGTGGGAGTTAGGTCTCAGTCCTCCTCCCAGCCCCAGGCTCCCCAAAATAGGACTCATGCTTAAAATATACTTAAAAAGTACCACGGTCATGTAGCTAGACTCTTTGAAACTAGATTATGACTTAAAATGGCCCATTTACTTTAAAGTACATTCTGTCCCCTAGCTGCTTATCTATGCTCCAGTAGCATGCATCTTTCTTGCTGGATCTCCCCTCCTCACACTTTCTGACAATTTTTGAAGGACAAAATTCAACATTCAGGAGGTAGGAGATGAGATAATTTATCTTTCAAGAGAGATTTATTTTTTTTACCTCAGTGTATAAGGAAATATGGAATGTTGTCAATGACATAACTTATGAAAGGAAATAACGCCTAAAAAAAGGTTGATCTCAATGCTTGTGGTTCTCTGACTAATTCATAGGGAAGTAACTTATGCCTATTACACATGACATCCCATGGCTTCACATTATTTACTAATAGTGTGCATTTATGACTAAAATCTTTAAATAATTACATTTTAAGTTAAATGACACAATAGTGAGTTTCTTAATGTTTATTTACAATTCTTATTTTTTTAACACTCTAAGTAATTGTCTTAGAGTTTCTATTGCTGTGAACTGCAAGTCTTAATAAAGAATATCAGTAGGACTAACTTTTAGTTCAGAGATTCAGTCCATTATCATGTTAGCTGGAAACATGGCAGAATCTAGACAGGTACAGTGTTGGAGAAGTTTATTTTTTAACCATGTGTTTTATTTTCATATTAGAATGTTAAACTATAGATTGGCATGTGGGCCTCAACATTTTGGATATGTGCTCTTAATTTTTAATTTTATTTCATATATGAAGAATATTTGTGGCTTGATATTAAAACATAATAAAAGAGTTAAAATCTTTTAAATGAAGTCAAAGTGTTATTATTGTTCAAACTTGTTTTCTAAGATTTGGAGGTAAGATTAAATATTTGAGCAGGAGCTTGTGGTATTCCATGCTTTTAATCCCAGGAGGAACAGGGAGAACTATGTGATTTAGTTGTTTTCTAAATTCTACAATTACAGTGACACATACTTTAGCACTATCACCCAGGAACAAATTCATTTACAGGTCCTAATTTGAATGTTTGCCCACAAGAGAAAGCATGAACCATGTTTACAGATTATGAGAAAAAACCTCTACAGAGTTATTAGAAACATATCTATTTACACTGTAGATAAGAACGAAGAGCACATATTGTGACTGCCAGTAAGTTGATCTTTGTGCATGCAGCCCCAAGGGAAATTGAAGTAATTTATACCCTAATTATCGAAATCATATTTATTAATATATTTGAAATTGGGGACCTTTTATAAATCCAAAAAGACTCCACCAACATTTACATCTTGGTTTCTTTTGCAAACAATTTCCTTATATGGAGAATGAATAGTGTCTATTTGAAAAAAAAATACATACATTTAATGAGATATGGAAACTTTATATTCAGTCATTGCCAACCACTCTATGGTCATGTGTGTACAGTTTACAATGTTCAAAAGCAAAGTCCTTCACGGGCTTAAAATAAAACATATTAAAATAGCAATTGAAATTGTCTAATTCCTCAGTTACCTATAATCCCCATCTATAAACCTCTCAGTCATCCACCTGGAAAAAGGCAACTATTGAATTGTGGGGATGCATAGAATTGTCCCAAAATTTAGATAATGCATGGTGACTGGTGGCTCATCAAACCTGATGTGATCAAAAGTAATGGAACGTATTATATCATGGGATGTAATAATGAATACTAAGGAAGGAACAATTAAATCTGTGTAACACTATTGGCTATGGGACAAACAGCTAGAAAAGCAAACGTAAAACCTCCTATCTTCCCGAATTTAAGTTGCATATGTAATGGTATAGCTATATGGTAGGTAAAATGGAAAAATCACAAACTGGAAGAAAAATGGCATAGACATCTGTTCATGATAGGCATGAATCAAAATGGCAAAAGCTAGGAAAACTTACCAAATACATCAAATAAATGTGGCTTATACATGAAGACAGACAAAATGGTTGAATATAAGAAAATGCTCAACTGTTTGGCATTGTGCTTAATTTAGACTAGAATATTAAAATTTTCTAGAAAATAACTTCAGAATAAATCAGCAGGAACTATATATGGCATACAAAAAATTTGTAAGTTTAGCTCAGCAGTAAACAATAATGGAAAGTATAGAACAAAAGTAAACCAGGACAAATTTTTGAGAATAAATATTATGAGAAATTCATAGTCAGGAGGAAGTTTATGCCTTTAATTCCAACATTTGGGAGGCAGAGGCAGGATCATAAGAATTTCTGGTTGAAATACAAAATGAATGTCCTTTGTGATCTGAAAATAAATACAGTTAAATTTTAAATATAAATGTATACATATATGTATATATACATATATATATATATACAAACACACACACACACACACACACATATATATATATATATATATATATATATATATATATATATACATACATTGATATACTGATGAATATAGGTATCAACTATAGTATATATTAAATTCCAATTGTCAAAAGAATTTATTTTAATTTCAATTGATAGATGATACCTTTTGTTTCATCAATAATCATTTTTCCCTAGGAAAGTGATAACCTGTCATAAAAGAATCATTCTGAGCTAGGTTTGGGGCAGAGTTTTATATTTATATTTCCAGAAGAATAAAAATACACTACTAAGGAATTTGATGAATGCCTATCAAGTGAAATCTCTGAAGAAATAGAAGATGGATTATCAAGAGAAAATGTCCCAAGAAAAAGAAAAATCATCTAAGTAGAATCACCCACCTCATTTTTGTCCATGTAGCCTTCTGAAGACTTAAGTGGAACATCATCTTCCACTGCTGCCAATTCAGTTAAAAATTAAATCTGACTTTGGGACTATAGTTTGGCTCTCTAGTATCAAAATCCGTGCATTTTTACCAAAGTAAAACCCAAAATCCTTGTCTCATATTGGAAGAGACACCTGTTATGGGACAGATAAAACCAAAATATAAGGGATTATTCTGTTGCCACTAATACCATAATCTTTTGATTTTCATTTAACTCTCTAAAACTTTTCATAAGGTATAAATAGTACCTAATATCTGTAAGATTGGTGTTTCTATATAAATTATATTTCAGGGTATTTGCAATGATACCAAAAATTAACTAATTCAAGAAATAAGCTTCATCTAGTTTTTAGATGTGTTTTCAGTTTGAGGCTGAAATATATAAATAAGAACATAGTTTCTCACCTTGGATGTACTTAATAGATTGTGTCTTCAAAACTTCCTTAGATTTGTTGAATGTTGGTATTTGAAATGTTCAAGGTTTTCTGCTATTCCTGTCAGTAACATTTGAGGTCCCATTGGAAGACTATGGGGCCCTGAAATGACAACTGTAACTGGATAGTGGTAATGATAACCACTGAGAAAACAGCCCCATGTCTCTTCTGTTGCCAGGTTCTCCATAAGCATTGATTGTTGTGTTCAGTCTAGGCTGCACTTCCATTAAGTTGACAAAAAATTTTAGGTCACTTAAGTATACTACCATATCATCTGTGAATAGTGATAGTTTGACTTCTTCCTTTCCAATTTGTATCCCTTTGATTTCCCTTTGTTGTCGAATTGCTCTAGCTAGTACCTCAAGTACTATATTGAAGAGATATGGTGAGAGGGGACAGCCTTGTCTACTCCCTGATTTTAGTGGGATTGCTTCAAGTTTTTCTCCATTTACTGTGATGTTGGCCACTGGTCTGCTGTATATTGTTTTTACTATGTTTAGATATGGGCCTTGAATTCCTGCTCTTTCCAAGACTTTTAGCATGAAAAGATGCTGAATTTTGTGAAATGCTTTTTCAGCATCCAATGAGATGACCATGTGTTTTTTTCTTTGAGTTTGTTTATGAAGTGGATTAGCTTGATGGATTTCTGTATATTGAACCATCCCTGCATCCCTGGGATGAAGCCAACTTGATCATGGTGAATGATCATTTTGATGTGTTCTTGGATTTGGTTGGCAAGTATTTTATTTAGTATTTTTCATCGATATTCATTAGGGAAATTGGCCTGTAGTTCTCTTTCTTAGTTGAATCTTTGTGTGGTTTTGGTATTAGGGTAATTGTGGCTTCATAGAATGAGTTGGGTAGTGTTCCTTCTGTTTCTATTTTGTGGAATAGTTTGAAGAGTATTGGTATTAGGACTTCTTTGAATGTCTGATAGAATTCTGCACTAAAACCATCTGGTTCTGTGCTTTTTTTGGTTGGAAGACTTTCTATGACCCCCTTCTATTTCTTTGGAGGTTATGGGTCTATTTAGACGATCTATTTAATCCTGGTTTAATTTTGGTATTTGGTAACTGTCTAGGAAATTGTCCATTTCATCCAGATTCTCCAGTTGTGTTGAGTATAGGCTTTTGTAGTAGGAACTGATGATTGTTTGAATTTCCTCAGATTCTGTTGTTATATCTCCCTTTTCATTTCTAATTTTGTTAGTTTGAATAATGTCTCTGTGCACTTTGGTAAGTCTTGCTAGGGGTTTATCTATCTTGTTGATTTTCTCAAAGAACCAGCTCCTGGTTTTGTTGATTCTTTGTATGGTTCTCTTTGTTTCAACTTGATTGATTTCAGCCCTGAGGTTGATGATTTTCTGTCTTCTACTCCTCCTGGGTGAAATTGCTTCTTTTTGTTCCAGAGCTTTCAAGTGTGCCATTAAGTTGCTAGTATATTCTCTCTCCTGTTTCTTTTTGGAGACACTCAGGGCTATGTGTTTTCCTCTTAGCACTGCTTTAAAAGTGTCCCATAGATTTGGGTATGTTGTGCTTTCATTTCATTAAATTCTAAAAAAAATCTTTGATTTCTTTCTTTATTTCTTCCTGGACTAAGGTATCGTTGAGTAAAATATTGTTCAGCCTCCACATGTATGAGGATTTTCTGTTGTTTTTGTTGCTATTGAAAGATTTATATGACAAAAACTTCAGGTCTCTGAAGAAGGAAATTGAAGAAGACATTAGAAAATGGGAAAAACTTCCATGCTCGTGGGTTGGCAGGAATAATATTGTTAAATGGCAATCTTACCAAAAGCAATATGCAGATTCAACGCAATCCCCATCAAAATCCCAACTCAGTTCTTCATAGAGTTAGAAAGAACTATTCTCAAATTCATCCAGAATAACAAAAAACCCAGGATAGCTAAAACTATCATCAACAGGAAAAGAACTTCTGGAGGAATCAATATCCCCGATCTCAAGCAATACTACAGAGCAGTAGTTTTAAAAACTGCATGGTATTGGTTCAGTGACAGGGAGGCAGATCAATGGAACAGGATCGAAGACCCAGAATTGAACCCACACATGTATGGCCAATTGATCTTCAACAAAGGAGCTGAAAACATCCAGTGGGAAAAAAGATAGCCTTTTCAACAAATGGTGTTGTTTCAATTGGAGGTCAACATGCAGAAGAATGCAAATTGACCCACACATATCACCTTGTACTAAGATCAAGTCCAAGTGAATCAAGGACCTCCACATAAAGCCAGACACACTGAAACTAGTAGAAAACAACTGGGGAAGACCTCGGAGGACATGGGCACAGGGGGAACGTTCCTGAACAGAACACCAATAACTTATGCTCTAAGATCAAGAATTGACAAAAGGAACCTGGTAGAATTATAAAGTTTTTGTAAGGCAAAGGACACTGTCAGAAGGACAAAATGACAAACAACAAATTGGGGAAAGATCTTCACCAACCCCACATCCGACAAAGGGCTAATATCCAATATATACAAAGAACTCAAGAAGTTAGACCTCAATATCTCTTCAAAATAGTACTTGAATTTCTACCTAGTGAAATTAGGCAATATAAGGAGGTCAAAGGGATTTAAATTGGACAGGAAGAAGTCAAGCTATCACTACTTGCAGATGATATGATAGTATAATTAAGTGACTGTAGAGAGCGTGTGTGGCAGTAGCCTCAAGCCTGGAGGTCTGCCAATTCAGATGACTAATCACCTGACTTCTAACTGCTCCTGAGTAGGCCACACCTTTCTTGGGCATTGCACAGGCATAGCCAATGACGTGTGATCAGACCATTCTATGTGGACCAATCAAAGAAGACTGTGATGTGGACTGATGGGGCGGACTTGGGGAGGATATAAAAGAAATGCACAAAGGGAGTGGAAGAGGGGCTTTTTCCCTGCATTCATGTTCAAGGTTCCTGATTAAACTGCTGTTAGAAGGACTTGCATTTGTTGTCCCTCCGCTGGTCAGATAGGGTTGCAACAATTGGAGACCCGTATGGGGAACTGATTCTCAACCACTTTCCCTTCAGGGGATAACGCAGTTCAAAACTCTTTGCAGTCAGGGCAGCCAGCTGGTAAGTCCAAGGTAAGGGGGAGCAATTCAAGTCTCCAGGAAGGAGAGATAAAAGTCCTCAGGTAAGAGGCTATAAAGTCCTCGGTAAAAAGGCTAGAAAGGAAAAGAAAAAGTATGGGTAAGTCTACTTTGTATCCAATTTTTGTGGCTCTAAAGGAGCATTAAAGGGAAAGAAATCAGAGTTGAAAAGGAGTACCTTGGAATGTTTCCTTATAGAGGTGGACCAAGTTGCTCCTTGGTTCAAGAGATGCTATAAAGCAGTTGAAAAGGGTCAAGAAGCCCTAGAACAAGATTTAAGAAGAAAGGAATAGTAGAAAAATGAGAAAAGGAAAATGAATTTTAAAACTCTCCTGGGGACAAGGGGAAACATGGAGACATCCTGTTTCCTCTATGGACCCCAATGGAGATATTATTAGTACTGGTACAAGTGTTCTTCCCTCTCTGTGTATTGTTTGACTTTGGTGCACCTATTTGTCCACATGTGTCTGTCCTTGTTTTGTTGTTTAAATGTTTCATGTTGAAAAAAATGGCAAAATCTTTGCTGGAGGTCTATCTCTTGATCTAGTCGGTTTACAAAGCAGAGGCTGATTTAAGTTGCTCTGCATTTAGCTAGGAGTCAAGCACAGCTAGAGAAAGGCTGCTTTTAAAAGGGCCAGTAGCTTCTCAAGTTCTAGGGCAAGTAGGCTGATGGTTATTTCTCCTTTTGGGTACAAAGTGCTTTTCCTCTTGAATTACAGCTAGAAAACAATTGTTTGGTTCAAATTTATAAGATTCATGTAGTTGTTTCATTTTTGGTTCTGATTGGTGTTAAACGTATAAATACGTTTTGCATGTTTTGACTATAGAATATTGGCTTATAAGTTACTGGGCATGATTAAAAATTATTACATTGGTAACAAAAAAGTTAGTTTAAAACTGAAAATTCAGGGTTGGAGTTATCTCAACAACACGTGGCATGACTCAACCCAGGAAAAACAGGCCTCTAAAGATACTTGTAAATTGGCATAATGTTTTATGTAATTATCCTAGATATTAGACTTATAAGGGATGAGGTTTAAAACAATGTCTCTTTAATGGGTTATTATAAGCTGTACTGTTAATGCATTCAAACATAAGAACTTGCAGACAAACTTTGTAATGTGAAAGTAATGCATTTGCCATTGATTTTAAGGAGAATAAATTGTTTAAAATTGGGATTGCTTTCGAAAGTTGTAGTTATGCTCTAATATTGCAAGAGAAAGAATTATGGTTAACAACTGTCAGTGTACCATTGACCGATGTTTGGAGTCTGATCTAAGGCTTACAATTATTAACTCACTCATATTAGTAATTAAGATTATTTCAAGAATGATAAAAATTAAAAACAGCTATGACCAGTATAAGCCTGTTGCCACTTTTCACAAGTTTTATTGGATATAATGGTAGAAGCAAAATTTAACCACCCAAGTTTGAAAAGGAGATCTCAATGGGAATTTATTTGATATCAAACAGGTTCCTTTTGAACTGTTTCAATTTTTGTTGATATGACTACTAAAAACAGCTAGTAGAATTTTTCTGGGAACCTTCAAATTTCAGGTTTCTTTTATTATTCGATCCTCATACAATGGGGTGCAGTTGCAGGCTACTGCCCTACAGAACAGGGAGATTGTATTAGCTTATACAATCAGGCGGCTGCATGGTTTGATCCAATAGTTGTTGGCCATTTTCCCAATAGCACTAATGCTACATGGATAACTGGAAGATGGCCCATTGCTCCTGCTAGAGGGAATTATACTGTACCTCCTCAGCCAAAATGGTCTCCCTTTCGCAAGAGTCAGAGGGATCAGATCTTTCCCTCATGCATTGGGTGCCAATCACAGGGAGTGCACTGGGCTGTGTGAGGGTTTTTTACCTTTTCTCCCATTATAGGGACCCTATATAATGCAACTTTTCCAGGTTATAATTGGGCATAACAAAATCCCACTCAAGCCATTTTCTGCTAATTGGCTTTGGTTGTTATGCAGGGTAAATGGAAGCTACGCAGATATTTCCCCTTTAGCTAAGTTGCTAGGGGGTACTATAGGAAATGCATCTTTTGAATGGAATAGTAAATTACAAGCTTCAGGGAATAATGTGTCCTTTGCCCTTACTATTGTGTATGTGTGGCCACCATTTGTATTTGTGGTGTCTAATGGTTCTGTAATTCCCCAGAATGGGACCCCACTTAATTGTGATCCTCACGTTTGTTTTTATGCCCTTTGCTGGAATGCCACTGAGCATCCCTTGGCAGTGGTGACCAGAATGCCATGTTATATTCCTTGGCCAGTGGAGGGTCCTTCAACCTCATCCCTGGTTAGATATAAGAAGGATTTTGGGATTACGACAGCCATTGTAGCATCCATTACCCTTGCTGCTGTTGGGGCCACTACTGCTGCTGTTGCATTGAGCTCTTATGTGGCTATGTGCAGGCTAATGTTAATGCCCACCTAAAAGGTGGCATAATGATCCTTAATCAAAGAATTGATTTGGTGCAGGGACAAGTTGATATCCTTTGGCAGGTTGCTCAGTTAGGGTGTGAATGGTGATACACAGGGCTATGTATTACCTCGGTGCCCTATCAAAATTTTACCCATGCTGCTAATTTGTCAAAGAGCTTGTCTAGTCATCTTGCAGGGAACTGGTCCGGAGAATTTGATCATCTGCCTCAAGAATTGAGGACTGCCTTCGTCCATGTAAATTCCACCCAAGTAAATGTGTCCTTCACTGCTGGATTGGGAACCTGGATTGTCAATGCTATGAATCACCTTAAGGAGTGGGCGGGAATTGGAGCTTTGGGAATTTTCCTCATTCTTGTCAGTATTGTTGCCTTTGCTGCATCTGTAAGATGTGCACTGCCCAAAGAGGCCATGTTCGTGCAAGCTTTTGTGGTGCTGGAGGAAGGGCAATCTCCTCAGGCTTGGTTGACAATCTTAAAAGAATAATCCCCAGGCCCAATACCCCTTGCTCTGCAGCTAACACCCAGGATCTTTGCGGCTGCGGTGATCACTCAGTGATGGGATTATTGTGAGTCCTCTTACCAGAGGCCCACTGCCTTTTGGGGAATACCACTGGAAATCCAGTGCCCCAGGATAGTTCTGGAGGGGATGCCACTCACATAGCCTAAGGCAGAGGCACCGCCCCCATAAGAGACCTTCTATGTTATGAAAGGGTTACCACTCTCATGGTGCAAGGTTTTATTATCGTCCCTGAGTGCTATTAGAGTGGCCTTCTTGAGGACGGGCAACTTCCCTTCCCCTGACCAACCTAAGACATGGAGCCTTAAGGACGACAAGGTAATCCAACAATGGGTAAGAAAGGGGCTTGAATGGTCGATCCTAAGACAGAGATGGCTACATATGCTCAGCTTACCTGGTATGTTACGGGGTGGATTGGATGCCTTTATTTATATAAAAAAGGGGGATATGTAGAGAGCGGGTGTGGCAGTAGCCTCAAGCCTGGAGGTCTGCCAAGTCAGATGACTAAGCACCTGACTTCTTCCTGCTCCTGAGTAGGCCACACCTTTCTTGGGCATTGTACAGGCATAGCCAATTACGAGTGATCAGACCATTCTATGTAGACCAATCAGAGAAGAGTGTAATGTGGACTGATGGGGCAGACTTGGGGAGGATATAAAAGGACTGCACAAGGGGAGTGGGAGAGGGGCTTTTTCCCTGCATTCATGTTCAAGGTTCCTGATTAAACTGCTCTGAGAAGGACTTGCATTTGTCATCCTTCCGCTGGTCAGATAGGGTTGCAACAAGTGACCCTAAAAACACCACCAGAAAACCCCTACAACTGATAAACCACTTCAGCAAATTAGCTGATTAAAAAATCAACTCAAGCAAATCAGTAGTTTCCCTATACTAAAAGGATAAACAGGCTGAGAAAGAAACTAGGGAAATGACACTCTTCACAATACCCACAAACAGTATAATGTATCTTGGTGTGACTCTAACAAAACAAGTGAAAGATCTGTATGACAAGAACTTCAGGTCTCAGAAGAAGAAAATCAAGGAAGACCTCAGAAAATGGAAAAATCTTCTATGCTCATGGATTGTCAGGAATAATATAGTTAAAATGGCCATCTTGCCTAAAGCAATATACAGATTCAATGCAATCACCATCAAATCCCAACTAAGTTTTTCATAGAGTTAGAAAGAGCAATTCTTAAATTTATCTGGAATAACAAAAAACCCAGAATAGTCAAAATTATTCTCAAAAGTAAAAGAAATTCTGGGAATCAGTATCCCAGACCTCAAGCAGTACTACAGAGCAATAATGTAAAAATACTGCATGATATTGGTAGATTGATAGGCTGGTAGATCAATGGAATACGATTGAGGACCCAGAAATGAACCCACACACCTATGGTCAATTGATCTTTGACAAAAGGGCTGAAACCCAGTGAACAAAAGATAGCCTTTTCAATAAATGGTGCTGACTCAACTGTTCAGCATGCAGAAGTATGTGAATTGATCCATTTTTATCTCCTTGTACTAAGCTCTACTCCAAGTGGATCAAGGACATCCACATAAAACCAGATACACTGAAACTAATAGAAAAGAAACTGGGGAAAATCTTTGAGGACATGGGTACAGGGGAAAATTTCCTGAACAGAACACAAAAAGCTTATGCTCTATGATCACAAATTGATAAATGGGACATCATAAAATTACAAAGTTTCTGTAAGGCAAAGGACACTGTCAAAATGACAAAACAGCAACCAACAAATTGGGAAAAGATCTTCACCAACCTACAGCCAACAGAGGTCTAATATCCAATATATACAAATAACTCAAGAAGTTAAACTCCAAATAACCCTATTAAATAGTGCCTCAAAATAGATCCAATAACCCTATTAAATAATGGGGTACAGAGCTAAACAGAGAATTTTCACTTGAAGAACTTTCAATGTCTGAGAAGCACCTTAAGAAATGTTCAGCAACATTAGTCATTAGGTAAATGTGAATCTAAACAACCCTGAGATTTCACCTCACACCTGTCAAAATGGCTAAGATTTAAAACTCAGGAGACAGCAGGTGTTGGTGAGGATGTGGAGAAAGAGGAACACTACTCCACTGGTGCTGAGAATGTGTGTTGGTGAAGCCACTCTGGAAATCATTCTGGCGATTGCTCAGTAAACTGGACATGACACTTCCAGAGGATCCTGTTATACCACTCCTGGGCATATACCCAAAGGATTCCCTGGAATGCAATAAGGTCACATGCTCCACTATGTTCATAGCAGCCTTGTTTATAATAGCCAGAAGCTAGAAATAACCCACATGTCCCTCAGTGAAGGAATGGATACAGAACATGTGGTATATTTACACAATGGAATACTACTCAGCAATCAAAAATAATAAACTCATGAAATTCTTAGGCAAATGGTTGGATCTGGAAAATATCATCCTAAGTGAGGTATCCCATCACAAAATAAGGCACATAGAATATATTCACTGATAAGGGGATATTCACTCAGAAGCGCTGAATACACAAGACACAATTCACATATCAAATGATTCCCAAGAAGAAGGAAGGAGAGGTCCCTGGTCCTGGAAAGGCTTGATCCAGCATTGTATGGGAGTCCCAGGACAGAGAAGTAGGAGGGTGATGATGGGAGTTCGGGCTCAGGGAAGAGGGCTTATGGGACTTATGGGGATGGGGTGACCAGGAAAGAGAAAATCATTTGGAATGTAAACCAATAATATAGAAAAATAAATAAATAAATAAATAAATAAATAAATAAATAAATCTATGGCTGAAGTTTTCAAAAAACAAAACAAAACTTTAATCTTAACACTTTCAAATCCAAGGAAGCTGCACATTGTGGAAAACTTGGAAAAACTACTTTCATTATTGTAAATAGTTTTCTTGTGTTAGGGTTAAAAGCTTTTCTTTTAATTTAGATAAAAAAGGGAGAAATGTTCCCCAGACATTATATTTACTCAAAATCGTGATTCTTGTGCTATGGATCTGCTGGAGCACACACCTTTAATCTAAGAGGCTTCTGTTTATTGCAAACATGTACAACTAAAATCAATCAAAAGTCAAAAGAAAAGAAAGCAACCAGTTCTCAGAGTGGACCTATGAATAAAGATCACAGACAATAAGAGAAAGTCAGGAGTACAGATAAGGAGACACACATGCAGAAGGGAGAAACATTCAGTGTGAAGGGTTTTGAGATGGCATAGATACACGGAGATTGCCTTTCCTGTTGAGCCATAACTAGAACAGAAAGTTAAGCTGTATGTTGTATCTGTTTCTCTGAGCTAGGCTTTGAACTCAGTCTGGCTCCCATGACTTTTTAAGTACAAATAAGCATTTGTCATTGTGTTGTGTTAAAAGCAACACTGAAACCCAAATGAGTCAAGAAATTCAGTAGAAAACCAGATAAAATGAACCTTAAAGAAGAAAATGTGAAGGATATCCTTGAATTCATTTTTACAGAAGATTTTTTTCCTTTGACCAGAACACCTACAACAAAGGCATTAATATCAACAAATATCAAAAGGGACAAAACTCAAAAAAAATCTGTTAATCAATGGACATTATAATTCCAATAAAGTTGCACTCTATAAATGGGTAAAGATTTTCAACATTATCAAACTGGAGAGAAGACTAATTTGCAAATAGAGAAAGAACTCAAGATGTGAGATATCAAAAAAACCCATTAATTCAATTAGAAATCCTCTACATATGTGAACAGAATTAATAAAGGAAACTCAAATATATAAGAAATAAAGAAACCTCAACACCATTAGCAATTAGAGAAATGTAATTTAAAACTACTCTGATTTCATCTTATGACTCTCAGAATGGCTAGTGTCAACAGGGTAAGTAACAAATATATCATGCTGGAATGCATGTGAGCGAGTGTAATGCTTTTTCCTTGCTGTTGCCATGCAAGCACAAATAAGTAAGTAGTAGAGAAGTCAATATGGCATTTTTCTCAGAGTGTTAGGAATCAATCTATCACATGTTATATCTACACCACTTATGGGCAAATAGTAAAACGATGTGTCATCCTAGAACAAGGATAATTTCTTAATCATGTTTGTTGTGGCTTTACTCATTATACCTAGAATATAGAAACCTAGATATCCTTCAAAAGAAGAACAGATTTTAAAATATTGTATTTTTATACAATGGTGTACTTACCAGCTGTTAAATAAAGATGATCTCTTGAAATCTGTAAAAAATTAATTAAACAACAAATAAAGAAAATCATGTTCAGTCAAGTGTTTTAGAGCCTGAATGAGAAATTTGGTATGTATTCACTTACAGAGGATCATAATATCCTCATGAGATACTGGAGGATCGTTGAAGACTATTTCAGAACCTCCATAAATCTGGTCTCCATTATTTATAAATATTAATGCCCCAGGTTCCTTCTTCAACCATAATAGAAAACAAATGCAATAATTCAGTTTGATAAATTGGCTTCAAAAATTTGTTTAAAATGAAAAATCTCAAAAGATAAAAAAGGCAAATTTATTATGACCCTGATGAAAATAGAAAGGAACTGTATTAATCCATGTTCTTATATTGCAAACCATGGCATGACTCTGATTTACACGAATAAGGGATTGTTACAGACCTGGTTCTTGCCCATCAATTCTTGGATATCAGCACAATTAAATCGAAGATACCTTTGGGCTACTTCAGGGAATGTGCCTAGTGATTTGAAGATGAAACGGGGTCTCTTTTTTTTTTTTTAACTGACAATCAAAATATCCTAGTTTTACAAACTAGCATGTTTTTGCTCCTTCCCAAAAAGATGCATTTGGCACCTATTGAGAAGAATTAGATGAACCCTCAAAGGGTAATATTCATGGAAGTATTTATGATTCAAATTACACCATTCCACTTTTCATCATGAACTCAGTAGAAAACATGTTTCTTTCTTTTTTCCCATTTTTTCCAGATAGGGTTTCTCTGCATAGCCCTAGCTGTTCTGGAACTCACTCTGTAGACCAGACTGGCCTTGAACTCAGAAATTCACCTACCTCTGACCCCAAGTGCTGGGATTAAAGGTGTGTGCCACCACTGTCCAGCAGAAAATGTATTACATCTTCAGGCTACAGGAAGAATTTAACAGCCCTTTCCATTTCCTTGCATAATTTCTAACACAAAGCTATACTTCTGGACTGGCAGTATTAATGCTTACATCAGGTATAATGCTTTCATTAATGAAGATAATATTAAGTGTATGGTGTTGATAGGAGTGTATCAGTTCTAAAATTTATTGATTACTGGCACTGGATTGTCAGTCATTGCCTTGAAACACTGACCTATTAATTGGGCTTAGGTGAAGTATAACAGGTTTCTGATATAGGGACTACTTCTCCAATATGGCAAAGAACAGAAATTCTTATATGCCTTGGACCAGAAAAATCGGTGTTTTAACCCTTGCTTACATAGTATGTCAAAAAATTATCTGAAAGGGACCTGATGCAACTATGGGGACTATGCTCACAATAGCTATTTGGAAGAGCATTTAAATCCTCTTGATCTGTAATGGCCAAAACCATATTCCTCAATGTTCTTCTGGGTTCCATAGGAACAATGGATATGAATGCCAATGGCAGATTTTCAGAGTTATCAGGGATTTCTCATGATCCCTACTAACCAGTTAGTGACCAATCTTTTTATCCATGTTCCCACTAAAATCCTTGTCATGGCTTCTCTGCTGATGGCATACAGGTGGCAGTGAGAACAGGGACATCCACATTGATGTTTGTAACACCATGTCTCATGGACATCTATACCAGTCCTTGATGATTCAGGACCATGGACCCAGACCTGGCATTCTGTGGCATAATGGCACCAGACATAACCACAGCCTCAAGAAGCTGTACAGGATGCAGAATTTAGGCTGTTCAGTACCACCCTTGTGTATCCATATTTGCCTCTTTGTTATATACAAACTATTCTTGTCTCTATATCTTTACTATTTGTCTATCATATGCTTGATTATTATAGTGTCTTCTGACCATCTGCACCACATGGCTGTGGGAAGAGCCCTAGGTCAAACTGTTTTTTTCAATTCTTTCATGTTGCTCATAAAATGTGAATACTATGTAAATCTACAGGAGAAGCCATTTATTTTAACTGTACCAAGAAGCTTTATTTACAATAATGGGGAATAGAGCACTTAGATTAAAGAATCTGGCCTCTATTAAAATTGGGAGGAGGCCACAATTGACCTCTATTCCTTTAGCCTTTGGAACTCATAAAATGTTGTCCAGGATCCTTGCCTTAACTTCTCTGGGCCTTTGTGAACAGGGATAAGTTTCCTTAAATCCAGTCAGAAATGGGGTAACACTGTTTCAAGTATAAAGACAGCATAGGTGAACATGTCTAATCCCTGGGTGGCTGGTCTATTTGTTAAGCTCCCATTGAAAAAGTGTCTATTTAAAATGACTGTCTGACTTTGAAGGAATATAACTCCAGTGTTGTTGATGTTAATTGAAAACATTCGTGGACTCTTGGTAGAATCATAATTATATGGAGAGGCAGAGTTAGCCAGAAGACAAATGGCCCTCATGGGCACTAACATCTATTTGGGGCTTTTGAAAGATTCCAAGAAATTACATGACATATTTTCCATTTTATTGGTGTTGTCTTATTGAGCGCAGCTTTACTTGCTCAAGGAGAATGGCATCCGTTGGAAATTCTAAATTTGGAAAGGAATATTGCTGAATGTAATGTTGTTTGGGTAAGATAGGGGGAAGTTGGTAGTGTTAAGGGCTCACACATGGCTTTTGTTGAGTGTGTTTCCCAAATTTATCTAAAATGTCAGAGAAACAAACATGAGCAGTGATATTGATAGATTGTTCTGTCCCTAGTCCTTGGCATGCTCTTTATCTAAGGAGTGAAAAATAAGAATGAATATCACCTTGAACAATAGTAATAGAGAATAACCAGTTAGATAACACATGCAAATTCACCAAACACACTCCCATTGTGAAAACAGTGGTACCCTGGATTTCAGAGATGTCCTAATATTATTAAGAGAAAAAGAAGCCTGTAGAGTCTATAATCCTGTCAGGGACTTTTACATTTCTGAACTGGATGAGAACACATTTGAAAAAATAGACACTACTTTTATCCACAGAGCTTTCTTTGTGTTCTGTGACCCTTAGTATTGGTGCCTACATGATTCAACTTCCTGAGAATAAATGCATGTCCAGAGGATCCCCAACAAATTCAGACAGAGGAAGCATCTTGTATAGACTGTCACATGCCATTCTGTGATCTTTCATACAACACTACTACCATACTTTTGATACATATGTGAATGGGAAATCCCCTCCCCTGTAGAGCTCTTCTGAAGCCATCTAATTTTCAACTCATCAGTAAGAGCTAGTAAATCTATAACAGCAGCAAATATCACTTGAATCCAGACCAAATATCTTCCTGTTCCATTTTGTCTACAACATACCCTCCAGTAATTTTGATTTCAGAAGGATGTTGAACATATGCACATATACAAGGTGTCCATCTTAGAATGCTTCCTGCATTTCTTCCTGATCAGGCAGTTGCACTGACATTGTTTTATCAGAAAAAAATATTTAATACAGTATTCAATCCTAGTCCACAGTCATCCAGATGTAATGAGGATGGAAACTATGGGCTACTTCTTCAAGTTCCTGTTACTAAGAGTCTTTCAGAAGGAAGAACATAAGGTCATGGTTTCAATTATAGTTTCTGATCTGAATCACCCAACACAAGGTTCTCAGAACTCTTCATGAATTTATCTATATAGCCATACACCAACAACTGCCATGTAGAGTATTTGGGCAGAATTATAATGTTTTTCTCACAGATAATGATGACACCCTGTATAGTAATTAAGGAATTTTAAAAGTGATCCACTGCAAAAAAAATATAGACTCAGAGATGTGTTTCTTGGTGCTAATCCATTTCACCTCTTTTCTCAATACTAGAGTTATAAATCTCTCTTCAAACATTGATTCTTTGCAGAAAGACAGGTAAAGAAGTACAGTTTCATGCAGGAGACACATGAGTTCATGGATTTTAAAGGATAGATTAAATCATAGCCTGGAGTAAAATGGCTAGTATGTTGATGAGAAGATTCAAGATGTGTAGATCTCTGCAGTGATAAGAATCATATTGATAGGGTTAAAAAGGGGAGTAAAAACTGGTGTCAGAAATGTGTCAAAGTTATGGAGATGAGCAAAAGTGTCTCAAAACATACCCACAAGTATTCTCTTGATCATTTCTTTGAGACTGAATTGTAATGATTAACAAATATTGAAGATTACAGAGTATCTTAAATGTCAACGAAGTATATGGGCCTAAATAGACAGCATCAGCATCAGCATTGAGCACACTGTTATAGAGACAGATTTTATTTCACTGAACCCCAGGCCAAAAACCATAGTATCAATGCCTATGAAATTATATTTCTGTCGCACTGATCAGGCAGTTGCCAGGTATATGAAATACAGATTTTTGGTACTGACCATGGTGATATTCATCATCTTCAAGGCCAGGGTCAAAGCCGTAAAGATGTTAGTGTTGGACAGCATTGCTTTACATCCTCTTGAGTCACTTGAGTCCCATTCTTCCTACCTTGTCCAAAGCCTTGTCAATGCTGACCTCCTTCACAAATTGCTTCAGTTATTCACACCCAGTGTCATCCTTGATCATGAGAAGAGAGATAGCTGTCAGCATTGAATATATCTAGAGAAGAGGGCCAGGGAATACTCTGAGTTTCCAGAGGACAAATGCATAGGGAAGTGACCTAGGAATCCCACTGAAGTATAAAAGTGAGGACTTGAGTCCTCATGATGAACTACACTAAGTACAAGCTGACACTTTAAAATTTGATCCTGGCAACTGTAAAAATTCAGAGCGAAGAATCTATTTAGCAAAAGAACTTAACAAATTGGTAAGTCTAAAATCACACATTCATCCTTATAAAATGTACCCTGCATCAATCCCATCATCCTTGAGGAAAACAGTGAAAAACTGGGTTGGCAAAGGGTAAATGAATTTATAAATTGCAGAGGCTGAGAAGAGAGGAAAGTAAAGGAAAAGGGATATAAACCTCAATTGTAGGAGTCTATGCTCCTTCAGCTCTTTTCAGTCCCCTTTTCCTCATGACTTCCTTGAAGGCAAGTAGTTTAATAAATTTCACTCAGATTTCTTAAGGGGAATCACTGAGGAAAATATCTGTTTAGGTTTATGAAGTCATAATGTTTTCTATGTTCTAACCTGTGCTTTAAGCTGTGTGCAGGAGATTCATGTTAGGAGGCTCAAGAATAGTGATAGATCTTAGTGTATCTGATTGTTCCACAAGCTGTAGAATGTCCAGTCTCTTTGATATAGCTTGGGTATTCCTCTTTCAGAGCAAAAGTTCTCAATGATCTAGGGGTGTGGTTAAGAAGTAGAATTCAGGAATGGATCTAACATTGGTCAACTCTGGTCTGAAACAACTTCCATTCTTTGCGGGTTGCCCTAATGATGTTTGTATTCTGATTTAAATTCTGCTTCCTCAAGAGGGTCTATCCTCTGATGAGCAGTGG